>APFE030835896.1:118017-168363 GCA_000404065.3 Pinus taeda | reverse complement strand
TTGAGCCAAGGTGTGCTCTCCTCTGCCAGCTAGAGCTTTCCTTCATTGTACAACCCCATTGCAGCTCGGGGGTCTGCGGGGAAGAAGAGTACCCAAGGAGTAGGCTAGGAGGTTAACCGGTGGGTCTTCGCTTTCGGATCAAGTGCGTCATCATTCACTCGCAGAAGTGACCAGCAACAAGGGAATACCAGTAACAACAAAGCAAGCGGAGCCTCGCCTTCTGGTGAACAGTACATATGTGTTACAATATTATTTTGTATGATTTCTTTATGGCCTTAGTTAAATATATGTAAATTTTATGATATGTTCAATGAAATAAAATTTAGGGATGTGTTAGACATTGCTGAATAAATTTGAATCCCCAATGTTGTTCTCTTCTAGTTGTATTTTATTGTGATTTATTTTGAGAACCAAAAAAAAAAAATTATAGTAAAGGTCTGGTTCTTACAGTATCCAATACATGCTCAAATAGCTCACTAAAGAGCTTTCTCAACCAAACAGCTTCACAACAGGCCATACTAGCGGGCAATGTATTTGGTCTCGGTGGTGCTTAGTGCAACCGATTTCTGCTTCCTTCTCATCCAAGAAATTGAAGCAAACCCTAATGAGAAGCAACATCCAGACGTGCTCCTATGATCCACCACACTGCTAGCCCAGTCAGCTTTTGTATATCCATGCAGCCTCAACCTTCCAGCAGTGTATCTTAGTCCATAATAGATTGTGCCCAAAAGATATCTCAAGAGATTCTTAGCAGCAATCCAATGTATGTGATGAGGCTCAATCATAAATTGACTCAACGTGTTCATAGCGAAGCATATGTCAGGACGGGAGTTTGCCAAGAACATCAAGGCCCCCACAAGTTGTCTATATTCAAAAGGTTTCGCCAATTTGGGCCCAGCAACACTTCCACTCGCTGCAATGGATTCAACCTCAGTGATGCTTAGTGCAACCAATTTCTGCTTCCTGCTCATCCAAGAAATTGAAGCAGACCCTAATGAGAAGCAACATCCAAACATTGTCTTACAATCCACCACACTACCAGCCCAATCAGCATATGTATATCTATGCAGCCTCAAACTTCCGACAGTGTATCTCAATCCATAATAGATTGTGCCCCAGAGATATCTCTTGAGATTCTTAACAACGATCCAATGTATGTGATGAGGCTCAACCATAAATTGACTCAACGTATTCACAGCGAAGCATATGTTAGGACGAGAGTTTAACAAGAACATAAAGGCCCCCACAAGTTGTCTATAAGCAGAAGGGTTTGCCAATTTGGGCCCAGCAGCACTTCCACATAGCTTCTTGAAGTCGAGTTCCATCGAAGTAGACACGGACTTGCAATCCACCATCCCACATCTCTCAAGTAGCTTCATAATGTATTTTCCTTGAGAAAGGAAAATCTCACCTGGCTTTTGCCAGACCTCTAGGCCTAGGAAGTAGTGCATCAATCCTAGGTCATTCATCTCGAACTCGGAAGCCAACTCCCTCTTGCATTGATAAATGAGAGGGTCTGCACATAAAGGACCAAAATTAGAGGCATGTCATTGTCAACCTTGAAATATAGCTGACGGTCAGCATTGCTCCTTGTAAATCCCAACTTCAGAAGATAGCTATCAATCCTTGCATACCAAACCCTGGGGGCTTGCTTCAACCCATAAAGGGCTTTCTTCAACCTGCATATACGTGTCCTTCGATCCTGTACTTCGAACCCCTCAAGTTGGTCCAAGTAGCCTTCCTCGTTAAGCGAGCCATGCAAGAAAGCAGTCTTAACATCCATTTGGTGTAGGCTCCATCCTTGAGAGGCAACAAGAGCAATAATCAAATGGATAGTGGTATATCGGGCAATTGGTGCAAATATCTCATCATAGTCCACCCGTTCCTTTTGAGAGAAGCCTCAAGCAACGAACCTGGCCTTGTATTTTTCAGCACTCCCATTAGCTCCATGTTTGATTTTGTAAAGCCATTTAGAGGTGACCACAAATTTTTCCTTGGGTCTAGGAACCACATCCTAGACATCATTCTTCATGATGGATCCGTACTCCTCGTTCATCGCATCCTTCCATACTTGGTGTTTCGCGGCTTCTTCGAACATACAAGGCTAAGATTGAACAATAGTACTCATAGCAGCAAGGTACCCTTGATACTGGTGGGCTTCTTACTTTCATGAAATGTCCCTCTTGGAGCAATATCCTTTTCAGCATCTTCGAGAGTGTCTTTGAGCCACAACGGTCTTTTCCTTGAGGTAGAGGGATCACCAGGAGGTTGATCAATGGGATCCATGGGACCTTCAATATCGGGCATAGGCTCACCGGACGAAGGTTATTCCAGCTTTCCTGTAGCATCATCATTTTATTTTCCTGGAATGGGGACATCTCGGGCTTTCCCAAGAGCAGTGTCTTCATCAAATTTGACATCATGGCTTACTTCCAAATCTCGTTGACCAGGCACATAGATTCTATATGCCTTTGAGTTTTCACTGTAGCCGACAAAAGTGCCTTTCTTCCTGCAAGCTCCCAACTTGTTTCTCTTCTCTTTAGGCACATGAAAATATACGAGACAACCAAATATTATAAAATGAGAAACATCAGGGTTCTTACCACTAAAAACTTCTTCGGGTGCCTTGAAATTCAATGCTTGATGTGGACACCTAATTTGAACATATACAACGGTATTTGCAACTTCTCCCCATAAGAACTTCAGTAGGCCTAGATCATGAAGCATGGCATGGGTGGCTTCCATGATCGTTCAATTCTTCCTTTCAGCAACTCCATTTTGCTCGGGAGTGTATGCAACGATTGTCTCCCTCTTAATGTCAGCTTCTCTACAATAGTCATTGAATTCATTTGATTCATATTCTTACCATTGTCGGTCCCCAATATTTTGATTTTCTTCCCTGTTTGATTCTCCACCAAGGCTTTGAAAGCACAGAGCCATTTCAATACTTCATCCTTCTTCTTCAAGAAATAGATCCATGTTTGGCAAGAGAAGTCATCCACAAAAATATCATAACATAAGTATCCTCCTAATGATGTTATGGGCAACATACCAAATAGGTCAAAAAGGACAAGTTGAAGAATATCATAAGTTTGACTTTCGCTCGAGGGGAATGGTCCCCTTGAAAGTTTCTCAGCTAGACAATGCTAACAAACACCTTCATGATTCATGTTGAAATCGGGCATACCTGTCACCATCTTCCTTACCCAGATAAGACTTTGCAATGAAGGTGGACAAATCTCCAAGGCCATAATTTGGATTGATGAGAGGTGTCGCAAGACATGGCTCCCAAAGGACTTCCTCCAACTTCATAAAGACCATCAAACCCTATGAAACCGGATTCATCCAAAACAGGCCACGTGTCTGAATCCCACGAATCCGACGAGATTCGATGGGAATTCGAATCCTAAAATGGGACACCACGTGTCCTAACAGGACACCATCGAATCTCGGTCGTGTCTCGTTAGAACACTTCGCGTCCCAATTTTGGGATTCGAATCCCAAAAAAGTGAGGGCTTATGAGGTTTATGAGGTAGGGTTTATGAGGTTTATGAGGGTTTATGAGGTTCGTGAGGGTTTATGAGTGAGGGTTTATGAGGTTTGTGAGGGTTTATGAGTAAGGGTTTGTGAGGTTTGTGAGGGTTTATGAGGGCTTATGAGGTTTGGGAGGGTTCATGAGAGTTTATGAGGTTTGGGAGGGTTTATGCAGATATTTGAATTTTGTATGTACTATGCATGCTATAATGTTATTTACTTACCTTGTAAACAGTAAAACTAACATCTAGATGAAGAACTATGTTTGAAATCAATGAATTTGTATCATTAATGAGAATTTGTGTAAGAAATATCTAATTTTTAAAATATATAATATATATATGATATTATATTAATAAAATAATATATAATGAATCCTACGTGTCTTGTTCCGGGGGTCAACGTGTCTGAATCCGACACTCGAATCCCCGTGTCAGGTGACATAGATCAAACCTAAATCCAAGTGTAAAAGCATCTCTAAGGTTTCTTTGGCAAAGACGTACCTTTCCATCAATGAATGCTACCTTGAAGCCTTTATCTTCCTTCACAGAAATAGATACCATCCTACCAGGTTCTTCTTCAAATCGGGCACATACAATACTTCGTGTAGATGAATGGTTTGACCTTGATTCAAGTGAAGAGTGACGGTACCTATTCCTTTCACGGGATAGGTGGCATTATCTCCGAGTATGATTTGCAAGTTAGTCTTCTTTTCAACCAAATTCGAGAGGGACTCTTCGTACCCAATGAAGTGCCTTGAGGCTCCACTATCAATGAGCCATTGATAAAATGTAATGGAAGGAAAGGCAGTGGATAAAGTGGAAATAAGATAAAATTCATTTTGTTTTTCTATAACATTACTTTCCTCATACCTGGAATTTCTTGACCTTTTGGGATTTCCATATCGATCAACGGGAGCATTCCTCTTTCCTTTATTGTTGAACTTGTTGTTCCTTTGATTTCCATTGCCTTTGTAGTTGTTCTGGTTGTTGTTGTCATCATCCCTTGGAGTATCCTTCTTGTGACGACACTCTCTAGCATAGTGGCCAAACCTATTGCAATTGTAACATCTTCCTTTTCTTCATTCTTTGAATCTTGGCTTAAATTCTTGGACCAACATTGTTCAAGCATGAGTGGAGAAAGCGGTAGGATCATTCCATTTTAGGGCTTATCTCTGTCCATCATCCTTATTTCTTCTTGAGAGCATCTAGCCAATAATTCATCAAAACCCGGAATCCTGTCATTGTTGAGGATGGTGGTGTTAAACACAGCGCATGCTCTTATAAAACCTCCAAGCACAATAAGAGTGAACTCCCTGTCACCAACAAGTTCTCCAATAGATAGAAGATAATTCTTGATTTCAGTAATCCTTATGAAGTAGTATTGAATGAATGCTCCTCTATCCATCTTGATGTTTATCAACTTGTTCTTGAGAAAGAGGACTTGATTTGTATTCTTTACTTTGAACATCCCAACCAGCTTGTCATTCATCTCCTTAGATGTTTGCAAATCAGAAATATAGGCAACCAAAAGGCTTGTGAATGGAATCTACAATAATTTTCTTAGCTTTGACCTCACCTTTCTTGTACTTTGTTTTTGTAGCAGCGGGTGCATTTGAAGGAGGCTCCACCACTCTTCCCTTTACATAGTCCATAGCATCATTCTCTTCCAAAGTCAAATCCAAAGACATCTTCCATGCGTGATAATTGGGTTTGTCTTTGAGCTTGTCATCAGATTTGAAGTATGATGTAGTCGTCATTGAAGCTAGACCAATATTCTTGTCCAACAACTTTGCTTAATGATTGCTTTTCTCACTCTTGCTTGGGCTTTGTCTTCACCTGGGCTCTGATACCATCTTAATTTTAGTTGACAATGGTATGTTCTATGCTTAGCACAATTTACTTCAATGTTCCTTAGCAACCCAATATCAATTTCCAATAGCAATCACAATAATCTAATTGACAGTAAAAACAGATAGAACATAAAACAAATTACAAAAGACAAGCCAAGACAAGAGGACACCAAATTTGGTTGATGCCGGGGAAAAAACCCCAATGTGGGGAAACCCTTTGATCAATTCTTCTTATTATTAAATCAAAAGTTCAGCAGAGAGAGAGTACAAAAGTCAAATTGACCTGCCCAATACAAAGTCAAAAAAGCACTGTAAATTTCTGCAGTCAACAACAGTCAAATTTCAACCCTAAACAAAAAGTCAATGTTGGTCAAATCAATAGCAAATCTTTTTCAAAGCAGCTCGGTCTTCCTTGGTCAAACTCGGTCTTATTAGGCTGTCAAATTTAGCCCAAAACAGCTCGGTCAAAGGAGAGAGAAAATTTGTTGTAATTTTCTGCAGTCAAACAGCAGTCAACCCTGAAGTCAACATAGGTCAACCAGCCCATAAATTCTCGATTTTTGTGCCCAACAATGCACCGTGAGAAAATCAAACTTTTCACCCAAAAACCTAAGTTAAACTCAGTCAAAACACCTCGGCCAACACTGGTCAAACCTGTCCCTGAAGTTTAAAATTTGGCCTGCAATTTCTGCCAAGAAAATTCGTCCTCCTTGCCACACGTATCAAAGAGAACGAGGTTGCCCAATGTTGTACGAACCAATCAGATAAAGAAAGAGAAGAATGTGTGAGTGATGGATGTGCCAAATGAAGAGTGAGGTCTCTTGTATTTAGACAATTTGTTGTGGGTGAAGAGACAAAACCATTGGGCTTCTTGAGCCTATATAATGATGAAGCCGACCTGAACAATTTGCACATGTGTGGGCATAAATTCAAAATCACACTTCTGCTTTTCCAAATGATATGATCTTTATATCAATCTTGGAACTCTCGAAAAGAGGAATCCAATACAATCATCATCTCCATCAAATGCGCTGACCCAAGGTGGAATTTGGCCCTAGTTGCCAATTTTAACATATTTAAATGAAAAAAGACTTCGGAAAAATGAAAATCTAATGATAGATATTGAACAAATGATTTACACCTAATGTGCATGTTTCAAATGCAAGTCTATGAACAAGACAAGATTGAAGTTCTACCCAAAACCAGTGTTCTGCAAAGTTTTTGTGACAGGCAGATGCGGGCACACGGAGACGCACAAGGGGAACATGTGGGAGCACCCCCCAAATTTTGCGGAAATTCAGGGAGGATGGGGGGACGCCAGGGTGTGTGTGTGTGTGTGTGTGTGTATTATAAACATAATTCAAATTCAATAATAAAATGCATTAGTTCATACATCATAAATGGTTCAAGGATATAGAAATGGTAAAATATTGTACACATTGATTAAATACATCGTTCATTATTACATAATCTTATTAGTACTAAAAAGAATAGTAAATACTAATGTTTGAAGACTAGAATAGTAAATTGAAATTACTCAAACTCAAAAACAATAAACACTGACAACTCAAAGACTTGGCCTAAAGTCATCGATATCTAGAGTCAAAATTCAAAAGTTAAAAACTAAAAACAAACAAAGGACAATGAACCAATGTTATCAAAATCTGACCAGGGATCAAACCGGTTACCCCAAAACTAGGAACTGGAAAAAAAAAAAAAAAAAAAGCTAGGCCAAAAAACCAATCGACCAAAAAATACATAAATATTCAATCTTTGAAAAATAATATGTTAATATTCATGTGCATCCATATGAATGAAACCACTATACACAAATATGCAAAGTTTATCATATATATATATATATATATATATAAACTTTGCATATTTGTGTGTAGTGACCAAAAAATACATAAATATTCAAATTTTGAAAAATAAATATGTTATTCATGTACAACTCCATATGAATGAAACCACAACTACACAAATATGCAAAGTTATCTATATATAATATATATATATATATATATATATATATATAGCAAGGGTGCATATAAGCAAAATAGCACAGAGAGCAATCCATATTTGAACCAAAAATACATCAACAAATAAGATCTAGATGGCCTCTATAGTCCAAAAAAATTCATACTACAACAAATACCTACATATCATCAAAATCATTATGTATATTGTAATCCTCATCATCAATATCACCCTCTAGGCATTAAAAGAAGATAGAAAAACCTTAACATTTCAAGTTGAGATTTTGTTTGAGTGATAGGTAAATTTTACTAGGGTCATGACGGAGGAATTAAATAATCAATGCCACCAACATTGATCCTGATCTTTTAACTTCAAGGATGCATACATAATTGCATATAATAGAGCATATTAACCAAGTGACTTAAAACACATGAAAAGAAATGGAAATCATAAGCAAACATGAGATCAAAGGCACAATGATTTGATTATAGGGTTCACCTAGTGTGGGCTATGTCTTTGGCCCTACTCAAAAGTGGGGAGGCCTTCTTTCATTAAGTGGCATCAACGAAATTAGTTACAAACGAATTTACAAAAGTGACCATTATACCTCCAATTCGGATGATGGCCTGGCAATGGAGACCTCAGCTGGAGAAACGGACTGCACGGTTGGATTCTTGGTGCAAACACATGCAAAATCGACTATAAATTTGTCAAATTTTGACACTGGAACCTCTGGCACTCTAAAAGAATCTTTTCAACATCTTGTGGATTCCCTCGCTTAAGGTTCCACAACCCTGGTGGCTCTTGTTTCTGTCGTCGCCCTCTGCTGGTCCCCATTGAATGGCATGATGAAGGTTTAAGTAATACTTGGTGGGAGGACTAAACAATGTCTAGGTCATTGGCTCGTTCACAACGGTCAGCATATTTAGGATTTGGTTGGCGGCGGACAGGGTTCAAACCTCGCCCACCCCAAATATGGCGCATTGTTTTGATTTTTTAACTCGGCGATTTGAACATATGCAACAATCATTTATATGTTGTGGCTCCAGTGCGACAGTTATATATAATTTTAGTCGCTTTTGGTTTGGGGCCACTCAGGAGGCGAGCCGGCCATGCTAGTCAGGCGAGTTCAAGCCCCGTCGGCCCTGTACTATTTACAAGTGGCGTCTAGGGGCGGGTCCGTCGGCCACCATACTACAATATGTATATATATGCGACGTATATATATGCAACTTATGTTGGGTCATTTGGGCTATGCAGTCTCACTGGGCACCATATTACAAATATATATATGTGTTAGTATATAATATATATATAATTATACTATATTCGACTTTTGTTGGGTCTTGGGCTATGCGGTGGCAGGGTTTGACCACCCGCCACCTATATATATATAATAATAATATATATATATATATATATATATATATATATATATATATATATTATTTTTGTTATATAGCCCGTGTTAGCCAAAGTTTTTCCACCGGTATTTAAGGGTCACTAGGCAAATTAAGTAGGCACCAAATTCGCCTGTTCCGGTGGCCGGATTTTGTGTTTTGGGACTCTGCCAAATTGTTGCCTTGTTAAGGCTGCCACTTGGCCAAGTTTGACCAGAACTTTGACCCATTATAACTTGAGCATATGAACTCAAATTTGAGTGTCATTCGCACTGTTGGAATCAGGGTGACAAGCACTACGATCTGATCCTAGTTTCGCTTCCATCTGATGACTTTGATTTTTGAGTTATTTCAAGGCCACTGGTATTTCTAGATCCACCTCAATGTTTTTAAAACCGGAACCGATGACTGGACTGGTCCACCTAATAAACCGATTTACCGACTGGAACCGGTCAAACCGGGACTGATTAGGTCTAAACGAACCGATCCATTTAAAACCATGATTCCAAGCCAATAGAGACAAAATATGCAAAGTTTGCTCATTTATATACCATGTAAAGGTGAATATATCAAAATGGCACCAAGTGCAATACATATCATCAACAAAATAGTAAAATACATAAGCAATGAGGCTCTAAATGGCCTATAAAGTCCAAAAACAATATTGAAAGCTAAGAGCCCATTGGCCTACTACAAGTCTACAGTGTACACATGATCAATCATCAAGTTCATCACCACTACTAGACACAGGATCATCATCAAAAGCTACATAGACATCATCTGGTTCAGAGTCTGAGGATGCCTCAGCCTGATCTGCAACTTGTGATGTGGCACATCGCTATTGATCTATCTTATGTGTGTTCTTGTGTGAGTTGAATCTTTCAGCCATTCTTATGTGTCTTGTTGCGTGAGTTGAATCTTTCAGTCATTATGATGTTTGTGACATGTCGCTTTCATTCTTTTCCTTTTGCTCCCTATCATAAGGATTGGAGTTTTCAATCTTTCATTTACATTTGATCTGATGCACATTATTGAGAGTTCCAAACTTGTTTCCTTTGCTTTGTGGCTCTTATGGTCTTATTGCACCTTTATTGATACCCAAAGGTACATCATTGTGCAACGTGTTGTCGTAACTTTGAACTTCAAAACTTGCAAACTTTGTGCCATACGTTGATACAAAAAATCAAAAGATAGAGGCAGTTGATCAAATGACACAGGCTTAAAAGGTTCAAAGTCTAGGAGATTTTCACCTTATCATAAGTATTAAAAAGTTAAAAGCTTTGATGATGCATGCCATATTACAAAGATGGAAGGTTGCCAAAAATTAGTGAATGTTGTTGGGACAGGAAAGTTCTAAGTTTAAGTGACATGAAAAGTGTCAAAATGAGAGTAACTTTCGAGGAGGTGTGTCAAAGCTTGAAAACTTCAACAAAAGACTTGAGGTGAAGATAAAAGAGGGACCAGTAGATGGAAAATTAAGGCTTAGCAACACTCCACAAATTTCACAAGTCATAAGCTCAATGCCAAAAAGACTTTAAACAACACAAGCTAAAGATCTAATGTGAAACAAGGAGCTTGTAGGTAAAATGTAGTTGTTTCAAGATGTAGGTGGACTTTAAGTGGCAATGGACGCTGATTCCAACTCAAGCTTGTTTCATTTGAGTCACAACCTCTAGTAGCTGCACATCTTGAAAGTTTGATGTTAGTTGAACCAACCTAGCTCATTCACATAAACATTATATAGTAACCGATCGGTTTAGGATGGAACCAGCCGGTTTGACTACAAATCGGCCGGTTAGGACTAGGTAGGGCCAAAAATCCGCCACATCACCTTCCTAACCGGGTTTTTCAACCGGTTCCAACTAGTGGCCTTGTTGACTGGCCGGTTTGACCAGTTACTGGTTAGAAAGGCCGGTTTTAAAAACATTGGTCCACCTAGATCATTCCTCCCCACTGAGAAGGTTTTGGTCCTCCAAAAGCATGACCACATCCTACACACTACCTGTGTCCTCGTCAAGCCACACTTTCAACATCTGCATTGCATGCAAATCTAGTACATTCTTTGCAATGACATACAAAACAACACATGACTCAAACAACCCCATAATTGCCAAGAGTTTATAACACACACTCTTTGGTCAAGTTTTACATAATAGAAGCCAATACCCCAGCTAGAAACAAAAGGCCAAAAACATCATCGTTTCTTTAATAAGCAAGGGAAAACACATCATCACTTTTACAATTATTCGCAACGCATGATTTACAAACTGTGCATATGACAAGCAACTATACCTAGTAAAACCATCTCTTACTCAACAAAGTGAATGGATCATCTCCCTATGGTGGATTCGCTTGTTGAACATCTTCACCAGCTGGTTTCTTCATAGGTGTTTTCTGGGCTTGGAGAGTTTGACACGCGGCTTTCTAGTGTCCATCCCCATTGCAGTAACTCAATGATTCTTTCTCCTCCAACCTTTTCAAATCGTCTTGGAACACTTTCTCCTGGTGCGCCTCTAATAAGTACCCATGGAATCCTCATTATCACTGGAATGCAATGAGGTGCTTTCATCATTTGTTGTGGGTTGGTCACTGGTTGCCTTGGAGCATTCCCCAGCCCCTTTCTGACATATCCAATTCTTGCATGACGAGGCAAGTCCTCCACTTTGATGGGATTCACAATGCCTTGGCCATTAATGTCAAGGCCCTTTCCTTGATACCCCATTTTCTTCAACAATTTTGATCCAATTCCTATAGTCTGTTTCTCAAAAGCAGTAAAATCATCATGATAAAAAGTACATGAAATTGACGAATCACTTTTTACCTCAGGCTTGTCGTGCTGCAACTTCTCCAAGGCCTCCTCCATGGCTTGTATTTGATGCTGCAACCTTTGTTTCTCCTTCTCTGCTTCTTGTAGGAGTCCCCTTAGTTCAGCATTCTCTACCTAAATGTTTTGGTTGATTTCTTCGAGTTCTTGGAGTCGTACCGCATTTGATGCCCTTTTCATTTTTGGCACAACATCTGCTAAAATCTTTGTCTCATCCCCTGAATCAGAACCCAAGTCGATGGGTCCATTCACTACAATCCCAAGTGCTGCAATCTTCATTTCGTCACCTGAGTCTAATCCCAAGTCAATTGGTCCACCACCTACAATTCTCACAGTTGTGATCTTCTCATCATCCTCTGATTTAGATTCTTGGTCTTGTTGCACAGTTGCAACTGTCTTATGCTTCTCTTTTATGTCGTTCCTCTTAGGTCTCAATTTTGGATGCAATTTCCAGCAATTCTCCTCATCATGCCCTTCTTTCTCACAATTAGTACAAGAGGGCCTTCCTTCTCTTCAATTGGTTGTTGTTTCCCTCTTCGAGCAGTCATCTTGCTCATGCTTCTAACTACTTTCAAGATGTACAACCTTCACACTAATTTCATCAAGAGACTTAGGTTCAAATAATAACAATGAATATCGTAAATAACTATGCAAAGATCCAATATATTTCATCAATGTCTCAGAAGTGTCTAATGGAACATTCAATGCTAATGCTTGTTTTCTGAACTCCTTTGTAAAATTTTGAACAGTTTGACCTTTGCTTTGTTTCAAATGTTGCCATTCCATCATGGCCTTCTATCTATAACCCAATGGGTAAAATTGTCTCCTTAAAGCAGAAATGATCTCAAACCAAGGTGAAAGAAGTTTACGACTACTCTTACCACCTTGCTGCAGTTTGCCTTCCCACCAGACAAGAGTGGTGCCACTCAATCGAAGGGATGCTAGCTAGATCTTGGCTTCATCCTCTTTGATTTGTTGTATGCGGAAATACACTTCAACATGTCTTATCCAGTTATCTAGCTTTTCTGCATTAGATTCTCCACTAAATATAGGTAAATTAAACTTGACATCCAGCTTGAAAAAGGGCTTTTTAGATGCATTCCTTTGCTTCTTGTTAGAATGATGAGAAGAGGAAGAAGAACAACTTTCACTGAAGGACAAAGAGGGAGGAGGCTCTTCTCCACCTTCATGACTTACCAAGGCATGATCTTCTGGTTCTTTCTTCTCAGGCTTGATTGTCTTCTCATATTCTGCAAACAACTTGTCAACTTTCTCTGCCATGGTGAAGAAGATCTTGCGATAATTTTGCTCTTCCTCCAATTGAGCTTCCTCATCTACCATATTTTGCCTTCGTGGTGCACGCCCTGCTTTGGGATCCAAGGAATTAAGTTTTTCTTCACCTCTGGAGCCTGTTCCTGGTTAGCATTCACTCATGCAACTCACATCAAGAAGACCTGCTCTGATACCAAACTTGATCCAGATCTTTTAACTGCAAGGATGCATATAGAATTGCATATAACAAAGCATATTAACCAAGTAATTTAAAACACATGAAAAGAAGCGGAAATCATAAGCAAACATGAGATCAAAGACACCATGATTTGATTACGGAGTTCACCTAGTGTGGGCTACATCTCCAGGCCCTACTCAAAAGTGGGGAGACCTTCTTTCATTAATTGGCATCAAAGAAATCAGTTACAAGCAACTTTACAAAAATGACCCTTATACCTCCAATTCGGATGATGACCTGAACAAATTGCATGATTGGATTCCTGGTGCAAAAACATGCAAAATCAACTATAAATTTGTCAAATTCTGACACTGGCACCTCTGGCCTTCTAAAGGAATATTTTCAACATCTTGTGGATTCTCTCGCTCAAGGTTCCACACTCCTAGCCAGTCCTAATTCCGTTGTTCACCCTCCACTGGTCCCAGTCGAATGGCATGATAAAGGTTTAAATAATACTAGGCAAGCGGACTAAACAATGTCGAGGTTGTTGGCCCGTTGGCAACAATCGGCAGTTTTAGGATTTGGTTGGGGGTAGACAAGGTTCAAACCCCGCCCACCCCAAATATGGTGCATTGTTTTGATTTTTTAACTCGACGGTTTGAACATATGCAGCAATCGTTTATATATTGTGGCTTTGGCACAGCAGTTACATATAATATTAGTCCCTTTTGGTTTGGGGTCGCCCGCCATGCTAGTCGGGTGGGTTCAAGCCCCATCGGCCCTGATACTATTTACAAGTGGCGTGTGGGGGCAAGTCCGCCGACTACCATATTAAAATATGTATATATATGCGACTTTTGTTGGGTCATTTGGGCTAGGCTAGGCGGTGGCGGGATTTGACCACCCCGCCACCATATATATATTATATATATATATAATATATATATATATATATATAATATATCAATGTTTTAAAACTCCGACTCCGACTCGGTATCGACTCGGCCAGCTCAATTTCAATGACTCAGTCATTGTAAAAAATACATTAAATATTTATTTTTAATAAAAACACATAATTTTAAAGACTTTCATTCATGTTTCCAAACACATGGCATTAGAATATAGATAGAAGACAACATATGATCAAAGTAGGCTCATGAATATATCCATTATATCAAAATGGCACCCAGTGCACTGTCCAATACATACACAATGATGATATAGAGATCAAAACAAAAACACATAACCAAGGAGGCTAAAAATGGCCTCTACAACAAAAGTCTATGACCAGTACTACTGGCTACTACTAGAGTTGCCAACATCACCTGGCTCAATGTTACTTGGGAGCGGGAGCGAAAGCGGGGAGTGTGAGCGAAAGTGGGGAGTGGGAGCAAAAATGAGAGCAGGAGCGACATTTTCAGAATCTACCGGTTTGGGAGCGAAACCTGGAGGAGTTCGACAACCAATGTCACTAACATCAAGGTACATAGAGGGATTGGTGCTCTTGATTAAATACGAGTTCCATACCATAATACATGACAAAATTCAATGGAAACATTGCAATTTGAATGAAATCTAAAATTCTACTTTCTCCATATGAAATCCAATGAGGCCGAAACCACTCTCAAACATCCCGAGTCATTTCATGGTAATGTTAAAAATTTAAGTAAAAGGATGAAAATGAAGATTAAAGAGAATGTCACTTTTACTTTAAGAATTTAACATTACCATGAATAGCATATCAATACTAGGGATCAGAGACAGACAAGGAAGGCTAGGGAGTCCCCAAAAATGAAATTTCAAAAACAAATGTCGCTGAAGTGACTTGACTGGCCGCTGTTACTAAGCCGGCCGAATTGGCTCGAACTCAGTTGAGTCATTAGCCAAATCGGTCGGCTCGATAACAACCCCGCTGGCTGGTCCAGTTCAAACGCCGAGTCGACCCGGTTGGGCTATGACTCGGACCAACTCGGTCGAATTAGAGTCGAAACGACTGGTTTTTAAAACAATGATATATATATATTTATATATATATATATATATATAATATATATATATATATATATATATATAGCTCGTATTAGCCAAAGATTTTCCGTCGGTTTTTAAGTTTCACTAGGAAAATTAAGTAGGCAACAAATTTCCCATTCTGATGACTAGATTCTGTGCGTCATGACTCTGCCAAATTGTTGCCTCGCTAAAACTACCACTTGGCCAAGTTTGACCAGAACTTTGACCCATTATAACTTGAGCATACGAATTCAAATTTGAGTGTCGTTCGCACCATTGGAATCAGGGCGACAAGCACTACGGCCTAGTTCTAGTTTCGCCTCCATCTTATGACTTTGATTTTTGAGCTATTTCAAGGCCACTGGTATTTCTAGATCCACCTGGATCAAACATCAAGGTACATAGAGGACTTGGTGCTCTTGACTAAATGCTAGTTCCATGCCCTCATACATGATAAAATCCAACACAAATGTTGCAACCCCCAAACCATGAAATCCTGAGTTGTTTTGTCTTTGTTCTTATGGGCTGATGAGGGCCTGAAGGATTTGGCCTCAGCCCTAGTTGTAACAGTCAAAAGGACAAACTTGTAATTTTGTTGTATATTAGCATTGTGTTAGGGGTTGGAAAGGGCCACGATCCCTGGTACGGGAGCCCTATGATCTTCTTATTGATGGACTGATAAGGGATGTGTTTGGGCCAATAAATTCTTGTGTACTTTTGTTGATTTCACTGCTGTTATATTCCGTTGTGCAAAATGATTTATTGTTGGGCATCTCTAGTGTGTTTGTGTTCCTAGGTAGGGCATAGAGTTGACCTAGGGTGCAAGGAAATTTCAACACATCATTATAAGATTAACAACTCCATTACAAGACCAGAACTACATGAAACAAGCAGACTATTACATGTTTGATTGGAAAGTGAACCTAACATTTGAGCAGTAGTTTCCCCATATTTATCAGTAATTGGGGGCATTCTTCTCTAAGTGAGGAGGAAATAATTAACACTAAAAACACATTCTGTATATTTTTAAATTGTTTTTCAATCCCAATGTGTTTTAACTTTTTAGTGCTCCTCACAAAAGAAACGTTATCATTGTTTAGTAACTAGTTCTAGGCTAGTTTTATAAAAATTTGAAGAGCTATTTTTGTCTTCACTCTCCAATGTTGTCACAAATTTATACTACATATATGAAAATTTGAGTATACAAACACACAACTTTCAAGCAGCAATTCTCCTCTGTGTTTCGTTCTTCCATTCTGTGCTCATAAAGCCAACCCTCAACAATTTGAAGGAACTTGCATGACTACAATAATTGCTGTTATTGCATAGCAACTTGCATAAGTATAATAATTGTTGTTATTGTATGCTTTAGTTTCTTCTGCATGTTTAGTTTCCACACTTCCTAGACAATCCTGTATAGGTTTCCAACTATTGAAGCCATACTGAGGTGTATTTTTCCCCACTGAATATGATTTTTTTGCATTTGAACAAAGGAAAAAACAAATGTTTTATATCATGCAGCAAAGCACAACAAGGCATGAAATTCTCCATGGTGGTGAATGTAAATTGTTTTAAGAATAAAAAGATGTCTTTATATAATGAATAGCATCAAGTCATAAAATGAATGAAGCTGAAAATAGCATGTCTCATCAAATTCACCTCTGTATTCTTCAATGAGGCAAGTGCCACAGATGCCCTTGAAAGCAAGAAATCACCAGCCAGTACAGCAAGCTGTGTTTCACAAAACTATGTGAACAAGGTCAGAAATAAACAATTTCACTAATCTATCAATAAGCATTAAACAAGTTCATTAATCTAACAGTAAACAATTCATAAATCTTCTCATCTCAAAAATGAAAGACCCAAGCAGAGTGCACCTCAAGAGCATAAAACAATAATATAGAGAAAAAATCAGTATTTGAAAAAAGGACCAAATACAAGAGTATACAACTAAAATATGGCTGAATACAGCCTTTATATATGACCAAAATACAGCTGAATACCAATGTTACCAAACTCGGAATCGGAAATAAATCGGCGAGGCAAAAAAGTGAAGAATTTTAACCAGATCGGGAAAAAATCAGTGAATTCAATAATATATAAAAATATATTGAGTTTAAAAAATAAAAATAAAAAAAAAAAATAAAAAACGCTTTCCATCGATATTCAATAAAACCATGTCCAAACAATGCATAATATCAATAGATGTCCAAAATATCATGAATGAATAAGTATCTCATATATGTTATGAGTCCAAACATGATTGAAAGTACCGAGTCCCGACTCCTAACCAAATGACTACATAGAACCAGAAGCATCTGCTTCTAAAAGTTTAAAAAATGCTGCATACTAATCAGTAAAAAAAAAACAGTAATTGAAATCTCTTGATTGCTGCTGAAATGATATGATAATGGTTTGCTACTGAAATCTCTAACAGAGCACACACTGAAGCTAACACTGGAGCACACCGCACACTACACCTCTATTATGCAGAGTAAACTGAAAATGAAACCATGCATCCGATTCCGAAGTCCCCTGACAAACAGACACGGGACATGCAAGACATGAAATTTCGAGTGTCCAACACGGGCACGTTGACCCCCGGGAACAAAACATGTTAGGACACATTATATATATATATATATATATATATAGAGAGAGAGAGAGAGAGAGAGAGAGATTAATAGTAAATAGATATTTCTTACACAAATTCTCATTCATGATACAAATTCAGACATGGATCTAGATTCTACATTGTAAATTTAAAATTTGTATGTTTTACAAAGTAACATTTTGCATACAAATACAATTGTGACAGAGTCATCAATGATCCAATAGGAGAAAGACAAGAAACTGCAATTTTCTCATTAAGTCATCAAATTCAAAATTCCCATAGGTGCTCCAATTCCTCTCGCAACAAGACGATGAAGTCACTTGAGAGAGGAGCCTCATGGATAACTGTTGTAGAGGAGGGCTTGTTGCCCCATGAGTTGCCCACCAAGAATAGGGCTTCTTAGCCCCTGTCTCTAATCACATCATAGCCTGCATATCACCCTATGCCAGTGGAAAACTCTACAAAGGCATCCTCCACCTCATCGAGGGATGCTCTATGCTGAAAAATCCACCTCAATGCATCCTTCCTCCCTTATGAAATTTCACCATCCCTATGAGGAGGGAATCTGCGAGAAGGTCACCATTCAGCCACTCATGGTTGTATTTCAATGAGTGAGCCAAACAATGCCAAGGTGTGCAATTCTTGTCCCATCTGCTGACAAGAATATCCTATATGGTGGTGAAGAAAGCCTCTGATGATGTCTCATACTCGAGGCACTTACTTTGTAAAATAATGGTCCTCGCAGACTCAATCATGGAATCCCATCCCTCATAAACCTCTCCTAGG
The DNA here is from genome assembly GCA_000404065.3 of Pinus taeda. NCBI lineage: Eukaryota > Viridiplantae > Streptophyta > Pinopsida > Pinales > Pinaceae > Pinus > Pinus taeda. The sequence goes on along the minus strand of APFE030835896.1, from coordinate 149,913 downwards.
ATGGGATGGCCTGTATCAGCCAATCATAGCACAATAATGATAGGGTCGATGATCTTAATAGTGAGATCTACCCTCTCCCACCAAGCACCATCTAACAATGTGTCCTTCACTCTTTTTGAGGCTGCTTGATCTGTCTTCTCTGAAAAGACCAAAACTCTGAAATAATCATGGCCCCAAGAGCGGTCTTGACCTCCCTTAACCTCTTCAACATGACCCTTTCGTGGCATGCATCTATTACCTTCTCAAAGTATGAGTTGTCCGGCTTGAGCAATGAGCAGTTAGTTACAAACTAGCCTTTAGTTTTTAACCTAACTAAACCAAGCGGCGAACAATGTGGCAACCCTAAAAGTTAAAACCTTTGCTCGCTGAGTGGAGGGCTGAAAATCACTTCAATCGCCTAAATCGCAACTAATCAGTGAGTCGTGAGTCGAACTCACAATGACCAGAAGTCAAATTCGGTCAACACAATTTTGACTCACCCAGAGTTGAATCAGATCGTTTGAGGGAAGAGCAGAGTTTGACTCACAATTAATCGCGAGTAATCGGAGATTCATTGTTTCACTGCTGAATACAACCAAATATGGATGAATATGACAGAAGTATCGCAAAGAAATCGATCAAACATGCTCAAGATACAGCCATGATATGGCTAAAACATGAGTGAATTATTGTTACAGACTGTACCTCAGATAGTCTTCTACAGCATTGTTCACACAGTAAATCTGGGCACTTTTCTGCTACAGCACCACAGCAGATCCATAGAGCATTGATTTCCTTGCTTTGTGGTGGTTTATAAATTAGGATGCAGCATTAAAGGCAGCCACAGGGTAAATCACTACATCTAGGCTTCCATCATTTAAGGCACATGCATGCATGCATGGGCCAGTGATATATAGGATAGGATAAGGTTATCCTTAAACTATCGTTTTATAATAGTAGTTTAAGTTCAAGTTAGGTGTATGCATGCAGATAATGGTGAAGATCTCTAAGAGGATAAATGCTTGCATGCCTCAGAAAATCTCCAACTGAGGTGCTGTTACACATCTGTCCAGATTCGTTGTACCTCCTCTTCTACCTAGTCACAAAGAAGGAAGCAGAGTATAGGTTTATTCATCAGTTCAGTAGCAAGCAGTGAATTGAAGATTTCAGTTCTGAATTAATGAGAAAGCAGTAACAGGTGTGTGTGTGTGTGTTTCAACTTTCCCCCAGTGTAGCTGTTTGGGAGGCATCAGATTTCTTTGTGTTTCCATTTCTGAAACTAGTACACGTTTCCACATTTCGGGCAACTTAGGAGTACAATTCATGTGCTTCTCTTCTCTATTGCCTACCATTCACTGTTTGCTCATATCAATTAGAAGTTGGTATCAGAGTCTTGGTTGTTCTAATCATGGCTTTAAGCAGAATCCAACTTCACAACTAGGTCTACCATCACCTCAGTTGTATTCTGAGAGTCTGCCACTGCACCCAAGTTCAAGTCAGACACTCGGGTCCCATCTCAGAACCCTGTTTTCTTCTCAGAACCCATCTCTACGTGCAAGTTTGATTTGACCCTGGTCATCCTCAGAGTCTGTCTTTGCACCCAGGTTCTCATTTATTTCCGAGAAAGAACTACTTTTATTTCCCTGCATATTTCTATGAATCTAACAATTTCATTTTTGAGGAAAATTACTACTATTTTCCTTTTTCAGGGTCTTTAATTCAGCCTGTTTCTCTAAAATGTCTGCTCCTACAAGTTGACCGTTCTATTACCAGCACATCCACTGCCCTATTGGCCCTACTTCTGTATACGTCAGCCCTTGCATCAGCCAACTTAGTTTCTCAGCAATATCTATTTAAATTTTATAGTATATACCTTTATGGTAGTTGTTTATCCAGTGAAATTTCAGGCAGATTTCAACCTACAATTTTCAGTCCCAACATCCTGTACAACAACTTGTATGGCACAAACAGATTTTTAGCCCATACATCAATTTGTCCTCCACTTCAACTTTTTAGCCAATCCAGCAGCAAGCATATATTTTTTGTTTACATTTTCACAATTTCTATAGCAGATATTTTAGATTTTCTCCAACAGAAACAGCGATCCATCTGACAGTCCATGTGCAATCAAAGCAGCATATTTTAACAGAATTTCCAGTAAACAGAGAATCATCTACACTTCCACTGCCCTATCTACTACAAGATTATAGAGAAGTATCACTGCCTTTACTGGAAATCGAAGAGCTCACTCTCCACCTTCTTCCATCATCCATACTGGATGTGCCTCCCCTCTCTTCAAGAGAGATATTTTTGGGCACAGATCATAGTCTCTCTCGGAAATACTGAGAGGGGGTGAATAAGTATTTACTATTTCCCTTCAATTAGTTAATTTTAACTTCACGGAGCGTTAATTATCATTAGCATCAAATAAACATAAACAATCATCAACACCATTCAACAATGCACAACAATAAAGACAGTACACCAGAAATTTTTAGGTGGAAACCCTTCTGGGAGAAAAACCACCAAACGTTTTTTAATATAGGACTTTTCAATATTACATCAAAGGGAAGCTCCAACTTCCAAATTAATCAGCTCCAACACCCTATTTACCAACTCCAACTGGAAGGATGCTCCAACACCCTGGTTTATAGGCTCCAACCTAAAGGATGCTTCAACACCCTATTTACCAGCTCCAACTGAAAAGATGCTCTTGGTTTACAAGCTCCAACCTGAAGGATGCTCCAACACCCTGTTTACCAGCTCCGACTAGAAGGATGCTACAACGCTCTGTGTAGGCTCCAACCTGCCCTAGCACCACCTTGCTGCCCTGAAGTGTTCTCACGCTCTGACCTGAAGGAGGCTCCACTTTCCTGCCTTGCATCAATTTTGCACAACTCTCTCTCTTGCAGTAATAGCATGCAGGAAACCCTGGTAGCATGCAAATGATCAATATCAAACCTTAACAACAAACAGACAACAACATTATCGCACTCTCTTCTATACGTTATATTAACAGTCTCGCTAACATTATGCTTAGTGGCAGCATCATCAACCATTGGCAATGCCCACTCTGCTCATTAACATATCATACCAGCAGTGTCTCAATAAATACAATGCTCATCATAATACATGGCAGATATATTCTAGAAACTCTACAACGGCCTTCTCCGTTTAGAACATCCATACAACACAACACTCAGCAATACACAAGGACTACTTGCCATGTTACATGGCAGTCCTCTGTATAGCTTTCATAGTGCAAAAGCACAGTTCCTAGCAATATGTTGGTCGTTCAAAAACCATATAGTGAAGCATGGTATATGAAACATCAATAACCCTTTTCTTCACTCAAGGTATATCACTTCAATTAACAATTTCTTTGTTGCAAAACATACCTCAAGAGCTTATCAATATTGAAGTTGCATTAAGTCTTCTGCCACTACTTTACTTGAATATGCTGGCTACCAAGGAGATGCAACATGATCTGACCTCTGTTGATGACTTTGCCTTGAAGATGTATTGTCATGAAAAGAAGTTCAGTTATGTCTTCAGAATTTTCAATTTCAAACCCTAGTCAGTCCTTGATCCTTAGAGATGTCTTCAATATCTGCAACCTCTTTCTGCTATTGTTCACTTCACAATTGCTGCTCCACAACTTGCATTTTCTTGTGATCATGTCTCAGAGAAATATAAGTTCTGAAGTTCACTTGAGTATCTGTCAAATTACTTACCAATCATATGACTGTTACAGAATGTGTCAAATTAGGCCTCACTACATCGTTCTGCAATACAAAACCAAGCTGCCATTCGCACCTACAGGAAGATATGCTCTCTCCTTGTGCACACTTATCTTTAGTAAATGTACTGATTAAACATACGTACTGCAACCACACTGTGTACTCATCCAATGTTCTGTCTCTGCAAACCCATGCGCACAGCTGCTAGATTTTACTCCAATCGCACTGGTATATCCATTGCTCTCTGTCTATGGCACAGGCATGTAAATTATGCGCACTCTGTCCTGTTCAAATGTACTTCAATTAACACACAAAAGAAAACTTTATTCCATCTGGCTTGTGCACACTTTATATATCTCACTCAGCTGCAGGGCATATGTATATTTGCTTCAGCGTTTCTCTGAAAGATCATATGCACTACTCAGCTCAATTGCACCAGCATCTAATCCTTCACATACTCTGTCCCTCGCACAGCAATAACCAGAATTTGATCCACGACATCATCCTTCTGCAACAACACTCTCACATGTGTACGCACAGAATTCAAATCAGAATATGTTGATTTTGCCACATAACAGTGGTTACTTCCACCACCAACAATGTCGAACAATAACCAGATAAGCTTCGCTAGAAAGTCTTTACAGCAACATCAATCCATGTAGAGCACAAGAACGTATCATGATCAACTACAGTGAGTAGTACGATCCAGATCTTTGAAAAAATAAAGAAATGAAATCAATGAAAAACTTTTGTCAACGAATTCGTCTAACGACCTCAAAGACAAACATACTCATTGACAGGAATTGATCGTTAATCATTCTTTGTTTCTCAAAATATGAACATGCCACATATTTATATCATTCATGTGGTCCTAGGTTTTAGAAGAAATTGACCATGGGCCTTACTTTATGCTTGCCACAGATCACGCTTTTTAAAAGAGTTTTATTATTATTTTTTATTTATCCAATACAACTGATCCTGCATATATGGAATTTAGAACAATCATCTCTATATCTAAAATTTATCCCTAGATCCATGTGATGGTGTCTTAGGCCCCAACAACCATGCACATTCTTTAATGACATTTTGCCTCAGTATTTAATAAAAATATTGAGCTTTGTTGAAACCATGTAACCTGGTCATTAATAATCAAGCCAATGGTCCATATAAGCGCCCTTAGAGCTGACCTCATGCATCTTGAGAAGCCAACAAAAGCAAATCTTCTTTTGAAAGGCTGACTAGGTCAAACACTTATTGCCCATACTATCACCAACATCATGAATTTTTAGTGCCAACCTTGGACCAATCAGAGAGCTGCTTTTTGGGTCACTTTGACCAAAGTTTGGGACTTCAACTTGATCAGGCATATCTCCTCAACCGTGAGAGGTTATGTCGCGTGCCACATACTGTTGGAATCGGCACGAGGAGGACCATCAATTGATGAAGGTCTCCAGAGCAGCTACACTGATATTCATCCTCAAAAACTTCAACAAGTGCAGGGTGTTGTCGCCCGGATTGTACAGGCATCACAACAACTGCTCAAGGCGGGGGTTGTCACCCTGATCCCCGCCCACTCTATTCTAGCTGTCTCCCAACAGCAAGCTATGGGGGGTAGTCCTTATGGAAACAAGACGAGATACAAATTGGGAACCAACCTATCTAGGAGGCACAATTGAGTAGCCTAGCTACTTGGTTAATTTAAGCAAGATATAAGATTTCACTAATGAGACCAATGCCTTATGGAGTCAAATTCTCACTTATTTATAAATTAGATGGCAAATAACCAGATGGACAACCGCTGCTTATGAATGACTATCCTAGATGAAGTGCAAGGATTATGAGTGCTTCTTAGGTTAAGATTGCTTAGGTTGTTTAAGTACTTTGTTATAGTTTGATTATGCATTATATCAATAAGTACTTGTCAATGAGTTATAACGTTACCCATAAGAAAATATGCCAAGATACTAAGTGCCAAAATGAACAAGAGATAATGATGCAATTACCCAAGCTAAATGATTCATCAATATGCTGAGGATAGCAACCATAAACCAATAGTAATTGGGGCACTTTTCTATTTAGAATACTTTAGCCAATGATTGTGTAACCAAAGTTCCTTAACCAAATTAGAAAATGCCAATGATCATTCAACTTAAGAGATACTGATCATAAAACAAGAATGACAATAATGAAAGCAGTATTTACCAAAGATGGAGATAATTCGATTTCGAAGCGTAAGTAATGTGAAACAAGGTGCTGAACAAGATATTCCTTAGATTAAAGTTAGATGTTTCTAGAGTGTGATGATATCACTGTCATGATTTCAGACTTTAGCAAGCTTATGATGGTAAAGCAATTTATAAAACAAGTCAATTTATGAGTGTTTATCTTATGCAATAAATTTGTCCTTGCTTAAGGCAACCTACAACAGGAAAATTTGTTAGTGCTCTTACAACTAATAGGAATTTTATTTCAAAATTTAATGTTACCCATGTCAGCTATGCCAATGTATCATTAAACAATTTCAGAAGCTTGGATGATCAAAATCCTGTGACAGAAGAGAGCTAACAAATGTAAAAGACAGGCCCAGAAATCTCCTCCTTTTCTCACTATTGATGACAGTCAGCAAACAAGAAATGAGTGTCTATTTAAATCAGACCTTCATATTGCAGTCCTAAAAAAAATTGTGATGGTCATGAAATAATGCATGCCAAATCATATGAATGATTTATAAATGTGTTACTCCAATTTCACCATCTACTTCAGATGCTGCATTTAAAGAACAGAGAAATCTTTGAGAGTTAGAGAGACAAACCAGTGACCCTCGGCCATGTTGAGTCACTTGTCCAAGACCTCTTCAGTAGATGGAACACCTGCAAGGAACTAGAACAACCACTCCAATTCTCTGCAATGCTCAACTCAGGAAATTTATGCCCACCAACAGTGACTGATATAATGGGGAAGAGGGGATAAGGCAAAGAGAAGAGGCCTATGAAAGTAAGCGCTGAGGGAGACAAGCCAAGGGGACCTTACCACAGTGAGGGTAGAGGCCTAAGAGACCTGCTGATGACAAGGAGAAGCCTGAATAGGCCTGCCACAAATGAATAAAGGCCTGAACAGGCCCGCGTTTGGACACCAGTGGAGAGATAAGGGCTGCCGCAGGGAATAAAGGGATAGTGGAAGCAAGGGGAGAGGCGATTGGGGCCACAACAGGCTTGAAAGAGGGCTGCCATGAGGCAGCAGAGGAAGGGAATGGTTGCCGAAGATGGAAAGGAAAGGAAAAATGACGAGCGGAGGCAGATGTGGATAAGAAAGGCAACAGAGAGGAAGGAGAGGCTTCCATGAGGCAGCAACGGGGATAGCAGAGGCCTACGGAGGGATAAAGGTGCAGAAGGAACGAGGAGGGAGGCTTCCAAGGAGGCAAAGGAGAGAAACAGGCTCACGAAAGGCTGGGTGGAGGCTGCGGTAGGCAGGGGAGATGGATAACAAGGCAGCGGAGGGTGAGACAGCCAGGGGAAGGCCCTTTGGGCTTGCAGCAGGTAAAGGGTGAGGGGCAGCAAGCCACGGCAAGGGAGAAAGTGGAGCAGAGAAGGTAGGAGGCAGGAAAGAGGGCTGCCGTTAGGAGATGAGGGAGAAATGGCCAAGAAGAGGCCTGCGGCTTAGGGTAAAATAACCCAAAAAGGATGACGGCAAGGCTTGGAGGCCTTATGGGCAGAGTTATGAGCCCCCAAAAATCTCTAAGAACTCTCCAAAATGTTTGAACCTTTACTTCAGATCTCCGGAATATGCCAAAATACCATAAAATTTTCTTTTGAGGGTTGATACTTTCTCGTTGAGGCAGGAAGGAAAAGAAAGGTAGACCTTGCCTTTCTAGGCCTAGATCCACTTATTGAAACCTTCACGGAAATTTTCCAAAGGCTGAATCTCTTGAAACCCTAGAAATTCTTCAGATTTAACCCGCACAAATAAAATTACAAAACCCCAAAACCAATGTTCCACCAAGTTTATGGGACATGGGGCGAGGGAGTGCGCAGGAGTGGCCTATGCAAAAGCTCCCCACCAAGTTTTAGGAAATGTGGGGGGAAGTCGAAGTCTTCAAAACTTATAAATATAAAAATATATGATACATCATTGAAATTTTAATATTTATGTCACTGTCTTTATCATTATATAACATATAACACTTACCTCTTGAAGGATAAATGATAAATCGATGAATCATATAACTGAATTCCTAAACAAATTTAAAATGAAAAGCATGATATCATATAATCATGCATCATACATGTAAGTTTGTAACTGTACAATGTAACTACTAACAATGTACAATGAAAATAAATGTTTAAAGTTTTAAAGTTTAAACCATATTGAAGTTCCAACTATGAATACTGAATACTGAAAGAAAAGTCAAGTTTGATACATCAAGAGTCAAATTTTTAGAGTCAAGACTCAAGTCTAATATATCATATATCAAAATTCAAAATAAACTCAAGTCTGAAACAAAAAAGCAAATGTGAAAGGGCGAGAGGATGATTGATCAGAGCAATATCATGAAAAGATGAAACAATGTGAAATGAACATTAAGGATAAGGTTTAAACACTTCCCAATTGACAAAAATTAGGATTTTTTTGTTTAATTAAAAAAAAATTGTGATTTTTGTCTAGGGAAGACCCCTTTCGCCTAGGAAACGACCGCATTTGGAGGATTCAACCCCGAAAATCGAGTTACGAGTTTCCACGTGTACCCTGCTTTGTGGGAGCATGGGGTGTTGGAATTTCTAAGTCTGACACGTTAGAAACCCTTCAGGCACTTTACTGATTTATTCCTACCTACTTGTTCTGTTAATTAACAAGTTATTTACCATGTAAATACTGGAAATAAATACAAGTACATGCTCAACGCATTACAAATCATCAACTGAAGGAAATGGAAACAAGCACACAAGTGACACCGTTGTTTTTGGACTAATGTCCCTGGAAAAAACCAATGCGGGAAAACCGGTGTAGTTATCTGAGGGTTTGATTTATTAAGCAGTTTCAGAATACAATCTGGGTGACAAATCTGGCTCACCCAACAGAGAAAAATATTGGCAGTAGTACCTCTCTACTCGAAAGCAGATATTCTGGCTAAAACCCCAAATAAACACTTTGGCAGCTTCACAGCTCAAATCTGCCCCACGAAACCCCAGTGTCAACCTCTAGGGACTACATCAGCCTCTCTCTGGCCCAGCGTCACTCTGGCTTGGCCTGCGTCAGCCTCTGGAAGCACTGCGTCAGCCCTCTGTCCCTCTACGTCACCCACGTTGGCCCTCTGAGGCACTGCGCAGCTCCTAGCTGCCTCTACGTGAGCCCCAGCTAGGTCTGCATGAACCCTTGGTTGCTTCTGCGTCCCTCTCTCCGGCTACTGCGTTGATCCTCCCAGTGCTATCTCTGCCTCTCTACTTCTGTATTCACTGCCCCTCAGCTGCAACTCTAATCACTCTCTCAACTTTCTCAACAAACCCAGCCCCAGAAAGTCGAAATCTTATCTCTTGGTGTGTTCTCCAAGTGACCCTCAAGCCTCCTCTTATACTTTTCTCGTTGACAAATCAACGGCCGAGATTAAGTCCCTAATCAACGGCTAAGATTAGATCTGGCTTGATCCATGACTTTTGGACCATTCTAATATATTAATTGACATTAATATTTTATTTTCTCTAAGTTTAGACTTAGGGACTCCATTAAAAATATTAATTATTTTAATATCTCCCAAAATGTTTAGAATCTGCCCAAACCCTTTCTGGGTATTGGAGATCTCATGTGCCTTAGCCTCTCCACCAATTTTCATGGCTAGAGCATATCCGATGCTATTCCAAATCAACATGGGGAAACGACCCCCAGTCGTCCCAAAGTCCCTGGAGCGAGAAGTAGCTAGGAAACTCGACCCCTGGGTGGGGGGAAGCAGCCCCGTGGAACACTGCCCAAAACCCCGATATATACAAAAACTTAAAACCTCAATTAGCAAAATTACTTTAAAAATTGTATTTACAAAATTATTTACAAAATCTACAAATACACAACGGTTTTGAAAATTTAAATTTTTGAGAAAAATATTTTTATGGCTTTTTTCTTTGATAAATGGCTAAAAATGCTTCAGAAACAAAGTCTTTGTGCTAGAAGAAAGATCAAATTTAGAGAATACCAGCATGGATGAGCTACATGGAATACTTACTGCTTATGAAATGAGAACAGAGGAGGAGAATCCATCTCATTGAGAAGCAACATTTACAGCATCCAAAAGGGCAGGGAAAAATAGAAGGATTTTGTCATGTTATGTATCATAGGTTAGATTGACATATGCATTATTGTCCAAAGTTACTAAGTCTAAGAACCCATCTCTGGAAAGAGATCAATGCCAAGCAAGGTTTATTGTTGATGAGTTTAAGGTGAGACTGTCACCCTATTCTTGTCAAAAGATATTGTTACATTATAACTACCAAAGTGAATAGTGCGGTTGTCTTTCAATCAAGGTCAATGATGTACAATGCTTGTACTAATGATTTGCATCTGAGTGAATATCTTTCATATATAAGATTTGGTTCTATATGATGCAGTGTTGCGAACATCGCAATTTTTTAACCTTGCCGATAAAATCGCCCTATTTTCATGGCATTTTTTCATTTCGAAAAAATCTTGAAAAAATCACGATTCAATAAAAAAAAATTGTGAACCTCCGGGACAATGCGTTTTAAAAGCTAATTCATGGTTTTTATTTGTCATTTTTAGCAGGTAGTGGACTTGTTTGAGAGTTGAGGAGAGGAAGGCGACTACTAGGGTAGAGGAGGAGAAAAACAAAAGATTTTAGCATCCCAAGCAAGAGAAATTCGTGTTTGGACCTGATATGGAGGCCATCTCATTGGATGGGATTGGCACCACTGCTGCATGGAGGGTTGAGGCCGAGAGGCCTCTCATGGAGTATGTCGATGATTGGTTAGAGCAAGAGGTAGTGGAAGGCATAGAGGGGGCAGAGGAGGAGGAGGTGACACCACCTACCTAGCCTACCCCTGCCACCAGTAGAGGACATGGTCTACCTCATGTAGCTCCTAGTTCGTCAGCTTTTAGAACACAACAGAGTCCACTGCCAACTCCACCGTCATCTACATCTAGAGAGAGAGTGAAAGCTATTGCATTTTCTCGCAAGAGGGGCAAAGAAAATCAGTGGCATTAGTTATTTGGTTCATTTCGTTGTATATGACATTATGACTCATGATGTGAGATACATTATTATATTTTTGTTGATATTTTGAGGCTGAGTTGGGACTCAAGAGTTGTTAAAATTGGCAACTAGGGCCAAACTCCATGTGGCTCATTATTAATGGAAGCTGATATTTTTGTTGGATCCCTCTCATCGAGAGGTGTAGGATTGATCTAAAGATCATCCGATTCCGATAAGTATTCATGGAGATATGAATTTATTTGTGTTATGGGACAATTCATCAAGGTCGGCCAGCAACCAAATAAACCCCACTTGTGCTCAACATCTTAGTATAAATAGAGGTGGCATTCAAGTCATTTCAACACACTTGGGATCTCTTCCTCTCTACTTATCTTTGGGTTTTAGAAGGAGAAGAGATCCTAAGGGATAACGCTGCCCTAATCCAGAAGGCAGAAGCTAGAACTGCCGGGAATAGCTGGAATTGCCAAAACTGTAGGGAACTACCGAAACTGTCGGGAAAAGCCGGAACTGTCGGAACTGTCGACAAAAGCTGGAACTGCCGGGAACTACCTGAACTGCTAGGAATAGCCGGAATTGTCGGAACTGCTAGAACTGCCGGGAACAGTCGAAATTGCCAAAACTGTCGGAATAGCCTAAGCATCTGTCTCCGAAGGAGAGTAGCATACAAGGGACAACTAACTAACATTGGGACAGTTGTATGGTACTTAGCAGCAAATACACCAAGCATGCAATATTACAACTAGCATGCAAGGGACAGCTAGCATACAACAGCAAGCATGCAAAGGGACAAAAAGCAAGCTAGGGACAAGTTACAACAAGCAAGCAAGATGCAGCCAACACATAGGCTGATATGGCAACATGGTGCAGCAATGGCACATAATGCAGTACAGTGATGGGTGCAGTCATGATTAATAAAGCATGATGAGATGCAGCGTAGTGGTGATGGGTGCAGCATGATGTCGCACAGTGAGGTGCAGCATGATGATGAAATGTAGCACAACGCTAGGTGAAGGAGTCACCTTGGAGAATCAGTTGAAGCAGCATGTCTTCAACTGATCTCATGTATCATCTTCTTAGAGATGATCTATGCTCTTATCTAGATAAGTCAAAGTGTTGACTTCCGTTGTAAACATACTATCTCTCTCTCTCTCTGCTGAACTATTGAAGAACATATAAGAAGAATTGATCAAGGGTTTCCCCACAATGGGGTTTGTCCCTGGCTAGTGCCACATCTTGTGTCCTCTTGTCTTGCCTTGTCTTTTGCGATTTATGTTTATGTTCTATCTGTAGTTTATTTTAATGCTGATGTGATTGCTAATCTGAAAAAGATATTGAGCTCAGTTTGAAAATTGAAATAAATTGCTCTAAGCATAGAACATACCTAAAATTAACACAGGACTTACTATTCAGGACATGATTCACTGTTATGTGTGATGTAGCACTAGAAATGATATTACACATCTTATATATTAGTTCTTTTATCATATTTATGTGTCAATGTATTTATGTTATGTTGTAGATGCTTTAGATATTAAAAAAATTGAATAAAATGAATATTTTTGTATTTTCCGATTTTTTCCCGATTTTTACAATTTTTTCCCCTCGTCGATTTAATCTCGATCGCAGTTTTCGCGACACTAATATGATGCTGCCTATACTTAACACTGCCATATAGAAAATATACTTCTAAACTTTAGCAAATTCATATAGTCTCAAAATATATATCTAGCTCTAAATATAATACATTCACTGTGCAAATTAAGGTCTTTCACATAGGGTTTTCAAATGGCTTAATTTTGCAACTCAGAAATACACTTATTTGTTGTTCCAACTGAGAGGACTGAGATTTTAAAACAAATTTGTTTCTTTGGTGGTGTTGACCACTACGTGTCAACTACCCTTAGCAGTACACCCCCTTTTCTTCGCAAAAGGGATAGTGCTTGATTGACGTATTCGTGCCATTCGACAGTGATCGTCGACTTGATCATATTATGTTGTAAACCCAATCTGCATGTGTGAATTGTAAATAATCTTAGCAGAGCTGAGTCATGTATGTAAATTGCCTAGGTGGACCTAATTTTCTAGTGCTAATCTACGTTCTAGAAGGTTTTTTGTCTCACCGATCCATGATCGGCAGAGTTTTCCTTCAGCCTAACCCCAAAGCCGGAATGAATTTTGTCATTAAAATCTTAGGGGAATCCTAGTGTGTTGATCTGCTAGATTATAGTTGTGTCGCAGAACTAGGTGGTCTATGAGGGTCTATGTCAAATGGGTTGTCCCCCTTGAGATGTAAAATTGTAAAAGTCATGATGTAAAATGTCTTGAGGGCTAGAAAATGTTTTAATCCCCTCATAAGTCCTAAGTCCTAGGTCCTAGGTGATTTTTCCAAAGGCTAAGTTTGAGGATCCATTTAAAAATAAAAATTGAAAATTGAAAAAAATAAATAATAATAATAATAATTAAAAAATAAAATAAAATAAAAACTTAAAAAAATTAATAAAAATAATAAGTCAAATTTTTGAGTAAATAAATGCAGAATTTCAATTTTTAATATATTAAAATGCATTTAAAAATTCAACGGATGAGATTAAAATATATCTTGATCCTCATCGACAGTCGAGATCATTTTGACATGGATCACTCGAATTAGCAATTGGGAATTTTTCCTTTAAATAGGGTGCTAGGGGTCATTTGAGATCAGAGTTTAGATCTGAGAGTCTGGTGCTAAAGAAAGCTCTCTTGTAGTCAGTTTTTGTGCAATAAAGAAAGACTTTGGGGTTAAAAATCTTGCTAGTGTTACTCTTCTGGAAATGTTGTAAGATCTTTTATTTTTCTGCATAATTTTATTTTCAGTCATCGATAATAGATTGATGAAGATTGATTCAGGCACAGGGATCTTGTCTGATCTTTGGGGTTTGAATGATAGTTTAGATTCTGAAATATAATGGCAGGTATCTCCATTTGATCTGGATTTCACTATCATTTTTTCCCTCTATGTTAATGGTTGATTTTAAGCTATTCAGGAAATCTTAGTTTGGAGTTTACCGGGCGTTATGGTAAGTTCTTGGCTGAACCAGCCAACTCCTGGATTGTGCTTTCTGAAAGAGCCCAGCCAGTTCTTGATCTCGGGCTTATCATTTGAAAATTTTTATGAATGCAAGAAGGGTTTTTTTTAATTATCTCAAATTAGAATTAAATTATGATAATATTACTGTGATTATTGACAAATCTGGCTGTTTAAGAGTCGAAAATTTGTAAATACTGTAATTATTTAGTTGATTTAGGGTTTTCAGTTTTGTTTCCTGCACATTATTTTTGGGTGTCCTGTTTTTTGCCATTGCAGGTTGCAAGTACAAGTTTTGGGAAATAGTTCAGGGTTTCATCAGAAAATCTGAAGCAGCTTGCAGCTCGGGGCTTTCATTGTAGATTTTAGGGAGCAAGGGTTTCCAGCCTTCACAGCTATGGTTTGAGTTCACACTGATCGTATTTTCTGAGGGCCGCAAAGTTTTTTTTAAGGCTGATCTAGCCTCATATGGAAGGATTTATTACTGTTTGCAAGATATTTGTCGCATATAAAATTTTCTTAAGCGTTTTGAAGGCAGCAGTAAGACCTTTGAACACATATTTTTTATTTTTTATTCATCCCTCATTCTGCAGGTGATCTGGGCCATTTTTCTCCATAAATTCTCGAGGAAGAATTCGTCATTTGTTACCTCTGGTTAATTTTAAAAAAAAATAAAAAATCTAAGCCTTTTCTCAACTAGCCGAAAGCATTTTTGAGGGCCGACTCTTTAACCTAAATTGACTTTTCTACTGCCTGTTAAGCAGATCCTCCGCTGCCATCGTGAGTCTAATTCTCATCCTAGTCGTCGAGTCGCTTTTCCCGCTGTTATCCAACCTACATCGTTCAACCTGCCCTCCGCGTGCAGTGCTTCCTCCATTTCCTACGTACCATCACTAAATAAATAAATATAAAAATAAAATAAAAAATAAAAAAGCTGCCAGAACTGCACTCAAATCCACTCTAGCTCCCTCGACCACCCTCGCTGCAGTCTCCTCTCCATGTTGCCGTCGAACTTCCATGCAAACCTGCAGCAATATCCGTTCTGCAAACAAAACTTCCTTCCGCCATCACAAACCTGCAGAACCAATACGATATACACAGTTTGATTTTCTTTTGCGTCTCATTTTTTATGTGTGCAGGTTAGTTTAGGGTTTATATTAGTTTCATTTACGTTTGAGTCTAGTTCATGTATATAGGTTAGTTTAGAAATTAGATTACATTCGATTTATTAAGTTAGCATATATTTTTTGTTTCATATAGTTAGGTTTAATTCTATTTCTTTTTGATTTTCAAAATTAATCAAGAATCATTATAAAAAAATAAAAAATATCCAAAACAAAAAATAATAATAAATAAAAAATAAAAAATTCCAAAAACATCATAAAAGTAATTCTTTAGGACTTTTTTATTTTTTCTATAGTTCAGGTTTGTTGTTGTTTTTTTTTCTTTTTTTTTCTTTTTTTTAGTTTAGATTTAAATTTTATTTATTAGGGCTTTAGTTTTAATAATGAGAAATTTTTACTTTGGTTTGGTTTTGTCAATATCAAAAAATATAAAAACATAAAAAATCTAGAAGTTTGATTTTTGTTTAGATTTAAATTAGATTAAACTTTGATTTTGATAAGTTAGATCTTAATTTTTTAGAATTGATTTTTTTTAATATATAATTTCATCTAGTTAGATTTTATTTGATTTATTTAGACTGAGTTTATTTTTAGAATGTAGGATTTAGTTTTTCATTTTTGTTATAGTTAGTTTAGGTTTTATTTCCTACATTAGATAAATCAAATAAATCCAATAAAAAATTCCATAAAAAGCTAAAAGTTTCTGTTTATTTTTTTTAAGGAACTTTAGGCTTATTCTGATTTTAAAATTTTAAAATATAAAGTTAAAATTAAAAAAAAATAAAACAAAAAAACAAAAAAAACAAAAAATCTTTTTTAGAATTTAATTTTCCCTTTTTGTATATATGATAGTGTTAGTTGGATTTATATTTAAATTTTTTAGATCTTGTTTTGTTTTGAACTTAAAATTTTTTAAAAAATATAAAAATATTAAAAAAAAATTGAAAAAGCTTAACAAAATATTGAAAATTTATTTTTGGTGTCTCTATGTTCCATTTCTCTATAGTTAAATGCACTTAATGTTTATGTTGAAGTTAGCTATGTGAAAGTGGTAATTGGTCAGCATTTAAATTTTATGATCATTTAAAGCATTTAATTTTTTCTTGAAGTTTAATTGCTGGATCATCGTTAAAGCATTGTGAATTTATTGAATAGCTTGTATCGCTTGGGATATTCGATGATAAATGATTGTTTTACATGGTTTATACTTCTGCAACATTTAACAAATAAGCATTTAATCATTAACTCCATAAGGCACTGGTACATTAATTTCTAAATCAATCAAGTGCTAAGTTTCCTTGTTGTGTCTCCCAACCCAACTGGTCCACAGTTGGTCATCCATTGTCCCATAGGGTCTACCCCCCTTAGCCGCGGGAGACGGCTTAAACGGAGAGATCGGGGATCAGGGTGACAGCCCCCGGTCTAAGCATTGTCGTGCTGTGCGACAACAAAGCATATACTTCATGAGAATATTTAAAATCAAGAATCAATTCTACTTGTCAACTGCTGGTGAAATTGTATCTGATAAAGAGTTGGTGTTGATTATGCTTGGAGATCTTTCTCCAACTTGGGAAACTTTTATTACTACCATCAGCAACAATGATAAGAGTCCCACATTTGATGAGCTCCTGGGAAATTGCATTCAAGAAGAGGCCAAAATAATTTTTAGAGGAAAAAATCTTAAGCATGAAGATGGAGAACCTAATGCCTTTGCTACCCAAGACAAGAAGCAGAAACGAAAAAGAGGTCAGCACTTTTCAAGAAAGTCTGCTCTCTAATCCAATAATAAATAGACATAATAGAAATTTTGCAAATAGTAATTAAGGGGTTGCATGTGTTTAATAGTTGTGGTTTTGATACTTGTTGATGCATGTAAAAGTAAAAAGTAGTTTCACTTTTGTTTATGCATGTGCAAGAAAGTGTTGACTTGAAAAGAAGTATAATGCATAGAAGGTTATGAAAAAATAACTGATAGAACGAATATTGAAGATAGGGGGATTTTGATTCTCTCACATTATATTGGATGAGAAAGGTCATGGGTTTACTTGTAATAGTGATTGCAGGAAAGAATCATGACTTTTACAAAGGATGGAATGATAGTTTTCTAAAGTAACCGCTTTTGCAGCGATCAAAGATGAATTATATCATTGCAGACAATGAAGTCAATATGTCTAATTATTATTACTTGCCTTCACTCTGGGATCGTGATTTAAAGATCTTTATAAAATCAATGGAAGACCTATCCATGCATTGATTCATGATAGTAATCATCAATGTGAATTGTGGCACTGAAGGTTCACTCATCTTCACTATAAAGCATTGCCTCAAGTGAAAAAGATGGTTTCTAGAATGCCTGAGATCAGAGTTGATCATGATGAAGTTTGCCAAGGGTGGTGTGCAAGTCAAAAGCGTGTAAAGGGACCCTTCCCTTCAAAAAAAAGTAGAACTAGAACCAATCAAGTCAAGAATTTGGCATGTTCAAAGACTTCAAGACTCTTGAAGAAGTCTTCACTAGTGAAAAGCTTGAAGTTGGACACTTGAGAATTTTTGGTTGCCCTATCTACTTTCATGTGCCAAAGAAAAAGAGGACCAAGATGGAAGCTTCAACTAAGAAAGGTATGTTTGTTGGTTAATGTGAAAATTCTAAAGCTTATAGAATATACATGCCTAGTCAAAGAACTATAGAGTTTAGCAAGGATGTAACATTTGATGAAGATGCAGCTCTTGGAAAGGCAGGAGACACTCCTCCTCCTCCTACTAATGTTGAAATTCAAGATGATGCCTTGGATGCACAAGAAGATCCTAAGCCTAAGCCTGATCTTGCTGATGAATCCATGGAGCCCATTGACCCCTTGGATCCTCCTCTATGTGATCCTCCTACTAGAAAGAGACCATTATGGCTTCGTGACACTCTACAAGGTGCTAATAGACAGGCTACCCCCCAAAGGAACCTTCATAGTGTTGAGAAATCAATGCTAGTAGGATTTGCGTTAGATTTCTCTTTCTTGATAATTACTTGTGAATTATGTTGGCTTCTTTTGTTTATTTGCTATATTATCTTTCATCAAGAAATTACCAAATCATGTGTGCATGAAGATCACGAAAACCCAAGACACAAGATGTAGCCACTCTGCAAGGGAAAAACCCCCTATCTAGGGGAAAACCCAGCCAAAATTCTCTTCCTTCAATAGTTTTCCCTGAGACTCTTCTAGACACAGACCTCCACACCAAGCTAGCCTCTCCTTCTTCAATCCAACCTTCGACCTAGTAGTAGCAGCACTTCGACCCTAGCAGCTTCTGGCATCAGCGGTAACTTCGATCTTGACAAGGAGACTTCGATCTCCTAAACTAGCCCACACGAGAGATAGAGAAAGAGAGAGATACCAAAACTTCGATTTTGTCCTTCCCTTCCTTCTTGACCTAACTGGCACTCCTTTTAGCCTCCTTCTTCACCTTCACACCTTTCCCAGTTTCCATCTTCCAGCTTCAAATATCGAACTATGTGTGATAGAGTGAAATGCTCCAAATGAAGTTGAACTGCCTTGTATATATAGCCTTCCAATGAGGTCGAATTGCCTTCCTTGAGGCCGACTTGATCTTCTTAAGGCTGACTTGATGTGGAGGTTACATAATTCATTTTTCACCAAAAAATAATTCTTTTTACATCGTTTGAAAGCCCAAGAAGGGTCTCATAAAATACATAATGACTCTCTATTAATCCTAGGAGTCCACAATGAGGATTTTGACTAATAAAATGATGACCAAAGCAAGAAACCCATGCTTTAGTAAGTCATCGTAACAATAATAAAAATTCTTTTGACAAATACATTTTATGAAGACCGAACCTAGTTACATTTTTCAACACTCCCTCTTAACTAGGGAGGTATTCATATAGAAGATCTCAAACTATGTGAACTATGAAGAGTTTAGGTGTCACAATGCCATAGAATAGATTCCTGACCAGGGCAATCTATCCAAGGTCTCTCAACAGTTTAGGCACCACAATGCCACAGACTAGATTCCTGACCAAGGCAATCTATCCAGGTGAGACTAAGATGCACTAAAGCTTTCAGCTTCTCTAGGTACCATCAGGTTTACTTGCTAACCATCAACTCAGGAATCTAGGTGTGTCTCCGACGTCAGAACCCGTGACTAACGCCACCCTCCCTAGTTCGAGAACTAGACATCAACACATAGTGTCGGCCAGATGTCCTCCCACGCAATGTGTCTCACACACAAGGCCTCAACAAATCTCTTCGAAACTTTTATCAACAACAACAAAATCACCAATATCAACTAAACCAAGCATGTTTCTAAGATATTCAAACTTCTTATTAGGAAGGGACTTTATTAGTATATCAGCGACCTGATCTTCTATTGGGACATACTATAGCTTCACGATCCCATCCTGCACCAAGTTCCTAATATAGTGGAACTTATTGTTGATGTGCTTCGTCCTAGCATGAAACACGGGATCTCCAGACATCTTGATACAACTTTGATTATCACAATTAATCACAATAGGATCCAAAGGCTTTTCCCAAATCTGTCAGAAGCTTCCTCAACCATACAGCCTCCTTTCGTACTTCACATGCAACCATGTACTCTACTTCAGCACTACTCAAAGCAATGGGATCTTCCTTTCTACTCATCCATGAGATCATGGCAGATCCCAAACTAAAGGATCCACCGGTAGCGCTTCTTCCATCGGTCTCACTGCCATCCAAATCAAAATCTATGAAGGCAATCAACTTGACTTCCTTGCTATTGTACTTTAGGTAGTGATGTATCGTGCCACGAAGATATCTCAATCTATGCTTAGTAGTTATCCAATGATCATGATGAGGTTCCAACTGAAACTGACTGAGGATGTTCGCAGCAAAGCATATATCCAGCCTAGTATTTACTAGATACATCAAAGAACCTACCAACTGATGATAAGAGGTAGGATCCACAAGACTTGAGTTGGAGCTCCTCAACTTTTTGAGATTGGTGATCATAGGAGTAGTCATGGGTTTGGAATCCATCATCCCAAATTTCTGCAACAACTCGATGATATACTTTCCTAGCCCCAAATATATCTCCCCAGGATTTTGCCATACTTCCAAACCTAGGTAATAGTGCATTAGTTCTAGATCCCTCATCTCAAATTTAGCTGCCAACATCTTCTTGTATTCTTGTATTCTTCTCTCCACAACTGTAATGAATAGATCATCCACATACAATAGAATAATGACTGGCTCATTATTCACAATCTTAATGAAGAGATTTGGATTGGCGGAACTCTTCACAAACCCAATTCTTAGAAGGTATGCATCCATTCTTGCATACCATGCCCTAGGAGCTTGCTTCAAACCATACAGGGTCTTCTTGAATCTACAAACATGAGTATTTCTACCATTTACCTCAAAGCCTTTGGGTTGCTCAATGTATACTTCCTCATCGATGGTCCCATTCAAAAATGTTGTCTTCACGTCCATTTGATGGAAATTCCATCTCATTGTAGCAGCAAATGAAACCAAAGATCTAATGGTAGTATACCTTGCAGTGGGTGCAAAGGTTTCTTCATAATCTATGCCTTCCTTTTGAAAGAAACCCCTTGCAACAAATTTGGCCTTGTATATATCTATGCTTCCATCATTAGCGTGTTTGATCTTGCAGATCCATTTTGTGGTAACAACCAATTTGTCACTAGGTCTAGGAACTATTTCCCAAACCCCATTTTTCATGATGGATTGATATTCTTCTTGCATAGCTTTCTTCCATACTTCTTGATGAGTAGCTTCTTCAAATGTAGATGGTTTTGCTTCAATTAGTCTTGTCATATATGCAACATATCCAAAATATCTCTTCGGCCTTTTGCTTTCCTTTAGCATCTTCAAGAGTAGCTTTTAACCAATTTGGCCTCTTCCTTGTGCTTGGTATGACCACAGGTTGAATAGGCTCACTTGGTCCTTCTTCTTCTTGAATAGTAGAAGGGCTGTCAAGTTGTACTTCTTCTTCAAACATGGGTAGATCTTCGTCATTGGAATCAATAGAAATATCCTTCGATCTTTTGTAGGCTTGATTCTCATCAAATATAACGTTCCTTCTTACGTTAATGTGTCTTCCTTCCTTGATATAGATTCTATATGCCTTTGAGGAGAGACTATAGCCAACGAAGACCTTTGATGCTTGTAGAATCTAGCTTCTTTCATTTGTCCTTTGGAACGTGTATATAGGCAAGACTCCCAAAGATTCAGAGATGGTCCACACTTGGCTTCTTCCCTATGAATGCTTCTTCGAGTGTCATATTATCAAGAATTCTATGAGGACTTTTATTTTGAATATATATGATTGTCAATGTTGCTTCTCTCCATAGAAATCTTGGTAAGTCTTGATCAAGGAGCATTGTCTGTATACCTTCTTCAATTGTCCTATTCTTTCTTTCAGCCACTCCATTTTGTTCGGGATAATAGGGAACAATAAGCTCCCTCTTAATTCCTACTTTACAATATGCAATCAATTCTTTAGAAGTGTATTCCCTACCATTGTCGGATCTCAGAGTCTTTATATTTCTTTCAGTTAGGGTTTCCACTTCGCATCTAAGCTCTTTGAATTTCTCAAATACTTCATCCTTTTACTTGAGAGGATAGAGCCATGTCTTTCTACAGTGATCATCAATAAATGTTACGTAGTAAAGATGACCTCCAAGTGATTTGTCAGACATGGGCCCACACACATCAGAATGTATGAGGTGTAATATTTCTTTATACATTGATTCACTATTTGAAAATGGTTTTCTTGTATGTTTTCCCAAAGAGCATCCCTTGCAAACTCCTTCACGAGCTTCTTTGATATCGTGGATGTCATGAACTAGATGTTTAAGAGTGGGAATGACCTTGTAGTGAAGATGACCATATCTTCTATGACATAGCTCAATAGGAGAGATTTTCTTATGAACTAGGGCTTGAGGAGGTGGTGTAATTACTCTATACAAAATTCCTTCACGAACTCCAATAACCCTAGCTTCATCAATAATTGAATCTTTTCCTCAAACCAAGACCTTTCCATCAACAAAAGCAACTCTATCTCCTTTATCTTTTAAGCAAGAAATTGAAAGCAAATTCTTTTCAAAACCTGAAACATATAGTATGTTGTTGAGATGTAGTTTTGCTCCATTCTCCAGCTTCAAAGATGTTGATCCTAGGCCTCTAACAGCATAAATTTTGTTGTATCCCAATTCCACTTCATGGGAAGATGGTTCCTTTGATAGAGTTTGTAGTTGTTTACTTTCCCCTTTCATATGCCTTAAGATGCTCCATTGTCAATGATCCATGCATTATCATCATTAAGTGATCCTATAAGTGCAGCTAAGAACCCTTGACTTTTGACCTTGTTGAATAAGTAGTAGACAATCTTCTTGATCCAGCTTACTGTAGAATTGAATCCCATTGTTATCATAGAGGGAGTAATCATTTCCATCAAGCCAACGAAGTGATCTTCAATCTTCTTCAACCTTACCTCTAATACCATGTTGAGAAATCAATGCTAGGAGGATTAGGGTTAGATTTCTCTTTCTTGATAATTAATTGTGAATTATGTTGGCTTCTTTTACTTATTTGCTATATTATCTTTCATCAAGCAATTACCAAATTATGTGTGCATGAAGATCACAAAAATACAAAACACATGATGTAGGCACTCTGCCAGGGCAAACCGCCTATCTAGGGGAAAACCCAGTCAAAATGCTCTTCCTTCAATAGTTTTTCTTGAGACTCTTCTAGGCACAGACCTCCTCCACACCAACCTAGTAGCAGCAACACTTTGACCCTAGCAATTTTGACTTAGCAGCTTCCGACATCAGCGGTAGCTTTGATCTTGACCAGGAGACTTCGATCTCCTAAACTAGCCCACACAAGAGAGAGAGAGAGAGAGAGAGAGAGAGAGAGAGAGAGAGATACCAATACTTTGATTTTGTCCTTCCCTTCCTTCTTGACCATACTCGCACTCCTTTTAGCCTCCTTCTTCACCTTCGCACTTTTCCTAGCGTCTAGCTTCCAGCTTCAAATATCGAACTATGTGTGAGAGAATGAGATGCTCCAAATGAAGTTGAACTACCTTGTATATATAGCCTTCCAGTGAGTTCGATATGCCTTCCTTGGGGCCGACTTGGTGTGGAGGTTACATAATTCATTTTTGACTCAAAAATAATTACTTTTACATTGTTTGAAAGCCCAAGAAGGGTCTCATAAAATACATAATGACTCTAATGACTCTTTATTGATCCTAGGAGTCCATAATGGGTACTTTGACTAATAAAATGATGACCCAAGCATGAAACCCATGCTTTAATAAGGCATTGTAACAATAATAGAAATTCTTTTGACAAATACATTTTATGAAGACCGAACCTAGTTACATTTTTCAACACATAAAAAGCAAGAATCCAGTCGGTTCTAGGGATACATTGTAGCCATGAGCAATATTATTCAGACTGAACCATGCACTTTGAAAAAGCAGTGAAAGATCAAGTACGGAAAGATGCAATGCCCGAAGAATATGAGTCCATCATACATAATGATGTATGGGAAGTAGTTCCAAATGTTAACAAATCTAGGGCATCGAGATTAGGTGATTTCTCTTAGTTAGATAACTGCTTGTGAATGCTTTTTACTTCTAGATTAAGATCTTATTTTACTTATGTTATTAGAGTGTTATTCTTCATCAAACACCTACCAAGCATAAACTATAAAGAGACAAGAGACAGAATATAGGCTATCAGCCAGGGCCAAAGCCTCTCACTCTTGAGAGGAAAACCCGAAAAAATTCTTCTTCTTATGGAGATTCCAATTGATGAATACCAAGACCAAGTCCCTTGACCTATTTGCCACTCCAAGCTCAAGACACAAGTTACCTTAATGAGATCCTTAGACAACGACAGTCAACCTTCTGCTCCTTCCATTTTCTTGGCTCCTCTTCCACTTCGACCCCCTTCTGCTTCAAACCTTTGGCCTCCTTGAATTAGGTCTGTAATCCTAATTTAGAAACCCTAGATCATGCACAAGACCTTATCTTATGCCTTAACTTTCTTCGTTTTGGAAGAGGTCCTCTTCTAGCTTATCTCGACCTCCCTTCTTGACTTGACCTTCTTCCAACTCGGCTACCCACGAGGACTGCTACTCTTCTTGGCTTCTTCTACTGCAGCGAAACTCTTGTTGCCCCACACGTGTAGAGGAAATTAACCCAAAACAGACATGAAAAGAGCTTGATTTATACTCTTCCCTTCTTTGCTTGATAATAGGCTTCCTTAAGAAACTTCGCACCTCCTACTGTACACTTGATGATGACTGAAAATTTGTGCCTGAAATGATGCCGAGCTACCCTATTTATAGTTGTTTCCTCATCAAAAAAGTCGACTTGTTGGAGGGTGAACCGACGTGTCAATTGGAGGAGATCATTTATTCTATTTTAAGCCAACTTGAATGAGAGGTCTTGTGCTTGTCTTGGAGGGAATTCATACTTATTTTAATGATTCATACAAGATGTAACATGCCCAAGAAGGGTCCTTATACATGACATTGACTCAATTTGACTTTTATGACTAGATGACAAATCCTAAAGGCTCACAATGGGAGCCATTATAAAATTCCTTGCTCATGAAAAACATGAGACAAGCATTACAATAATAATTTTATTTTTCTTCTTTTCATCAATTACATAAAATCACAATTACACGTTGTTGTCGCGCAGATTGTCACGACAACGGTCATACCGGGGGCTATCACCCTGATCCCCGATCTCTCCGTTTAAGCTGTCTCTCGCGGCTAAGGCGGGTAGACCCTATGGGATGAATGAAGACCAACTATGGACCAGTTGGGTTGGGAGACAGAACAAGGCGATTTAGCACCTGATTGATTTAGCAATTAATGTACCAGTGCCTTATGGAGTCAATGATTAAATGATTATTTATTAAATGTTGCAGAAGTATAAATCATGTAAAACAATCATTTATAAGCAAAATATAAGATATTCAACAAATGCACAACGCTTTAAACGATAATCTAGCAATTAAATTTCTAAAGAATAAATGCTTTAAACAACCACGAAACTTAAATGCTGACCAGATTTCAAATAGTTAATCTCCAGATATAAACATTTTAAGCACATTTAACTTCACCACAACAGAGAAGAGACTTTAGAAAAAAAAAAAATCCAAGTTTTAATTAGCTTTTTTCAAAAATTTGATTTTTTTATATTTTTTTAATAAAATTTTAAATCTAAAAATTAAACAAAATTAAAATCCTAAATAAAATCGAATCTAAACTAAAGTAAAGTCTAATCTAAAATCCAAAATTTAATTCTAAAACTAAGTAAAAGAAAACTAAAACAAAACAAATTCTTTATACCCTTTTTTATTTTTAAATTTTATGATTTTTTTTTTATATTTTCTTTTACAATCAAACTTGAACTAAACTAAAATATATTGAGACCATAAGCTAAAATTAAAACCTAAATCAAATTAAAATCAAATCTAAACTAAAAGAAATTTTTATTGCCTTTATTATTTTAAATATATTATTATTTTTTAATTTAAACAAAATAAGCCTAAAAAAAAAAAAGAAACTCAATTTCTATTTTATTTTGTTTTGTTCTATGTTGTTATAAAACTTGGAACTTTATATCATTAAAAATAATAAATCATCACAATCTAATTCGAAGCTAAACTAATGACCAAACTTGGACTTGTATATAAAATTAAAAATAAAAAAAAAAAAATAAAAAATCTAATTCTAAGCTAAAACTATGACCAAAATCCAAAAAGGAACTTTTTGATGCATTTTTTTATATTTTTTAAATGAAACAAGACTAAAAAGAAGACTAAATGAAACTTAGAATAAATATAAATATATACAATTAAACTGAAATTTAAAATCTAATAATAAAAAGAGACTAAACTAACACATAATCGTATCACACACACCCAAAAAAAAACTTAATGCACATCTCTTAAAATATATACACTAATCTAAAAATCAAATGCGATCCAACTATACTTACCCTAAGCTTGAAATCCAAATTAAAAAAAATCTATGTGTATTGCGTGTGCAGGTCAGTAGACGGCGGGCAGAAGAGCTCGAGGGCGGAGAAGAAGACCGAGGGCCTGTTTTGTGATGAATGAAGCTGCGGGTGTGCTTGCTTGTTGCGCAGGTTGTGCAGGTGACGTAATGGGGAGGAGAAGTCTGTTGGCATGGATTTATCAGTGGTTTTGCAGGTACGGAAAGGAGCTGATGGCGGAAGCGTGCAGGTTGCCAGCACGCTAGTTCGATGGTGAGTGAGATGGGAGCATGGAGATATCTGTAGGTCGGATCGGTGGGGTCGTGGAGGACACTGTGGCTGGGTGAAAGAATGGGATTTGTGAAGAGGGAAAAACACGTTGATAGAAAGCGCTGCGTGGAGTGATGAGTTGTCAACGAATGAGTATTCACTGCAGCGTAAGGAATGAGGGTAGACGCAGGCAGAGAGGGAAAGCTGGAATGAACACGCAGAGCTGGAGAGGCCGAGGATAAGGCAGCTGCCGGAGAAGGTTCGATGGTGGGTCGAGCTAGACCCGTAGTGTTGGACGGAGAGGAGGATGGACGTGAGAGACAGCGTGGAAATGGAAGATAGTGCAAAGGGAATGCGGGCCAGAGAAATGAGAGACAACATGAGGAGAGAAAACGGTTATAAAATGATAGAAGGTTGCACGGGGCTGTAAGATGACGCTGGATAGCTGCGGAAATGAATGCCCAGCGCTTTCAGCAAATGTGAAGGCCGCGTAGATCAAGCTTGCAATAACACTGGACAGCGTGATAGCAAAATGCCTTTTCCAGGCTTGGAGAATGGAGTCCAAAGGGAAAATGTGATTGCAGCAGTGTTGAGGAAATGAGACAGCTGCGTGGAAGCTGGAATGGCCAGCATAATCAGAAAAAATGGATTCACGCAGGAGGTATGGAAGCAATCCAGCCTGCCTAAATTTTTTTCTTTTTTCCTGCAAAAAAAAAACCCTAAACAGCAAAATAACTCTGATCAAACCCTCGGAAATCTTCAGAAAACCCTGCAACCTGTAATGGCAAAAAACAAAAAACCCAAAATAATATGTGCAGAAAACAAAACTGAAAACCCTAAATCAGCTAAATAATTACAGCATTTACAGATTTTCGACTCTTAAGCAGCCAGATTTGTCAATAATCACAGTAATATTATCATAATTTAATTTTAATGTGAGATACTTCAGAAAAACCTGCATGCATTCATAAAAAATTTCAGATGATAAGCCTGGGATTAAAACTGGCTGGGCTCTTTTAGAAAACGCAATTCGGGAGTTGGCTGGTTCAGCCGAGAACTTCCCCTAACGCCCGGTAAAAATTAAGATTTTCTGCGCAACTTAAAATCAATCATTAACATAGAGGGAAAAAACAATAGTGAAATCCAGATCAAATGGAGATACCTGCCATTATATTTCAAAATCTAAACTATCATTCAAACCCCAGAGATCAAACAAGATACCTATGCCTGAATCAATTTTCATCAAGCTATTATCGATGACTAAAAATAAAATTATGCAGAAAAATAAAAGATCTTACAGCATTTCCATAAGAGTAAAACCAGCAAGATTTTTAACCCCAAAGTCTTTCTTTATTGCACAAAAAATGACTACAAGAGAGCTTTCTTTAGCACCAGACTCTCAGATCCAAACCTGTCTCAAATGACCCCTAACACCCTATTTAAAGGAAAATTTGCCAACGGCTAGTTCGAGTGATCCATGTCAAACTAATCTCGACCGTCGATGAGGATCGAGATTTCTATTAATCTCATCCGTCGAATTTTTAAATGCATGTTAATATATTAAACAATTAAAATTATGCATTTATTTACTCAAAATTTTGACTTATTATTATTTTATTATTTTATTTTATTTTGCAAATTTTTTTTTTTTTTTTTTTTTTTTTGGATCCTCGAACTTAGCCCTTTGGAAAAATCACCTAGGACCTAGGACTTAGGACTTATGAAGGGATTAAAACATTTTCTAACCCTCAAGACACTTTACATCATGACTTTTACAATTTTACATCTCAAGGGGGAAAACCCATTTGACATAGACCTTCATAGACCACCCAGTTGTGCGACCAAATATAATATAGCAGATTAACACACTAGGATTCCTCTAAGATTCTAATGACAAAATTCATTCCGGCTTTGGGGTTAAGTTGAAGGAAAACTCTGCCGATCATGGATCGGTGAGACAAAAAACCTTCCGGAATGTAGATTATCACTAGAAAATTAGGTCCACCTAGGCAATTTACATACATGACTCAGATCTGCTCAGATTATTTACAATTTACACATGCAGACTGGGTTTACAAAACAATATGATCAGGCTGATGATGACAGGCACGGACACGTCGCTCAAGCGCTATCCCTTTTGCGAAAAAAGGGGTGTACTACTAATGGGTAGTTGACACGTAATGGTCAACATCTGGCTCCACTTCGGGACACGTTGCTGCACTGTAGTAATGTGAGAATCCAGAATCTGCATCCACGCAACACATAACAAAACATAAGTAGCGTCCGTCCAAAAATCATCATATAACATTAAGCATAGAAAAGATATAAGCTCTTCATTTATTAACTAAAAAGTAAATCTAATCCTAAAACAGAAATGAAAATGCTGAAAAAACAAGGAGTAGGGTTAGAAATACAGAGGATGCCCCATGGCATCAGATGTGTTCAATATAGTGTATACTGAGCATTTGCTTGCTTTCAGGCAAATTTGTCGACTGCTTGTCGGATGTGCCATGTCCAATTCTGCATATGGTAGGACTCTTTCCTATCCGAAAATCAAGCTGCTTGCGGTCGTCTGATGCATCAAATCTTCTTCTCATTTTCTTCCTAGCAGGTTGTATCACTGATGACGTGGAACTTTCTGCATCAAAGCTCTCAGATGAAGTATGTAAGATATGCATGACATGTCTTTCTTCATTATGCATCTGCTCTGTAAAGGATGATGGATCAATCTCACAGGTGCCATGAGTTATAACTTGATCTTCTATGACTGGTGGATTAACCATGTGAGCATCAACCTTATTATTAATTTCCCTTTTATCCAGGTCACCTTCAATTATCCACTTTTCAGTGGAACAAAGGACCTCATAATGTGATGGAGCTTGCTGTAACAGATAAGGAGGCCCCTGATCTATTGACGTTCCCTGGTTTCTTTCATCCTCTGACCATTGTTGAAATTTCTGAACCTGTATTTTAATGGCATCTATCTGACTAGAGTGTTCAACCTTCATAGCACTGATTTCCCTGGCATGGTTTTCTTCCATGGTCAATAACTTATTTTGCATAATATTAATTTCCCTATCATGCTTCATGGTTGTCATATTTTCCTCTAAGCCTGATAACTTTCTTTGCATAAAACTAATTTCTGTGTCATGATTAGTCTTCATGGCCTCAATTTCCTTAGCATGTTGAGTTTGCATGTTGGTTATGTAATCAGAGTGTTTAATTTTCATGATCTCCATCTCCTTATTACGTTTTTCCAGGTGGGTGCATAAAGTTCTCACATCATTGGCATAATTAGTTTGATTGATCTCCATATTTTTTACCAACCGCATTAGTTCTTGTATAATTTGCTTCTGATCTTCCTTTTCATTGTCAACACTGTTTTTACAATTTGTCCTTGCTTTTCCACTATCATGGATTTGATCTGCAATGGTACAGGTGGATGGCACATTCTGATATGAAGAATTGTCTTGAAATCTTTCATCAACAGCTAGACCTTTTACAAGATTACGTTCATTCTGTTGCACAATTTTAGGGGCACAAGGCGAGCTATCTGGATCACCATATCTATCTTTAAAAGCATCGACAATGTCTTGTAAAGAAGTGAAAGAATCTTCAGGATAATTATTAAACCAGTGCAAAGCATCACCCTTTAAAGAACGGACAAATAGATGCATCTTGACATCTTCATGATTATATTGAGGAAGTCTACAATATATGATCATTACACAAGTAAACTTGTTTAAATGCTTTCTAATAGCGACTGAATCACCACCTGAGAACAAAAATAATTTAGAAATAGCCTCTTTCAGAAAATCATGGAGATTATCAATAAAATGACATGGTTTAAACAAATAATCCATGATGAATAACGAGGGACCAAATGGATGATAGAACGAGACCTCTGCTCAAGAAAATCAATAGATGAAAGAAGTGGAGTCGCCACTTGAACAATGAATCTAATTCTAGGATCCAAAAAGCAACAAACAAGCTAATATGAGAGAGGCTTCTTGTCTGGGAAAAATGAAGAAATGGAGTCGCCACCCAAACAAGAAACAAACTGAAGAGTAGTTGCTGATATGACGAAAGATAAGGCGATGAAAAGATCCAAATGATGCCAAAAAATGTTGAATCTGCCAGCTCAAATGAGAGATGAGAAAGATGAAAGAATGATGAGAAATGAGAAGATGAATGTCGTTGAGATGCCGAAAATAAAGTGTCCCCGCCAACGGCGCCAAAAAATGTTGTCGCACAGATTGTCACGACAACGCTCAGACCGGGGGCTGTCACCCTGATCCCCGATCTCTCCGTTTAAGCCGTCTCCCGCGGCTAAGGGGGGTAGACCCTAGGGGATGAATAAAGACCAACTGTGGACCAGTTGGGTTGGGGGACAAAACAAGGCGATTTAGCACCTGATTGATTTAGCAATTAATGTACCATTGCCTTATGGAGTCGATGATTAAATGATTATTTATTAAATGTTGCAGAAGTATAAATCATGTAAAACAATCATTTATAAGCAAAATATAAGATATTCAACAAATGCACAACGCCTTAAACGATAATCTAGCAATTAAATTTCTAAAAAATAAATGCTTTAAACAACCACGAAACTTAAATGCTGACCAGATTTCAAATAGTTAATCTCTAGATATAAACATTTTAAGCACATTTAACTTCACCACAACAGAGAAGAGACTTTAGAAAAAGAATTTCCAAGTTTTAATTAGCCTTTTTCAAAATTTTTGATTTTTTTTTTATATTTTTTTAAATAATTTTAAATCTAAATGTCAGGCCAGGTAGTAACTCCATAAGGCAAAAATAATTTGTGTGTTCTATTCCATCAGGTAGGTGTTCATTATATACATGAGGGAGAGACTGTTCAGTTCATCTCCCGATGACTGTTCATATTTCTAATTTATTTATTTACATAAATTCACCCAATCACAAGGATTAGGTGTCAACATTCCCCCCCTTAAGCCGAAGGGATGTTGGTGTGTCCAAGCATCATTCTGAACCATTCAAGCTTTTCTCTTCCAAGCACTTTGGTGAAGATGTCTGCAATTTGCTCATTTGTGGAAAAATGACGGAGATGGATTTTTTTGGCCTCAACATGATGTCGAATCAGATGATACTTAGTATTGATGTGCTTCGTTCGATCATGGAATTTTGGGTTCTTGGCCAACTTTATTGCAGAGGTATTGTCAATCATGAGTGGAGTTGATTGTACTTCTTTTACCTGCAAATCTTCAAGAATTTCCCTGAGCCACACAATTTCTTTTGTTGCTTCAACTGCTGCCACGAATTCTGCTTCTGTTGTGGAATCTACTGGAACTGGTTGTTTGCATGATTTCCAGGAAACAGCTCCTGATCCAAGACTCATAGCATATCCTGAAGTTGATACCCCAGTTTCTTTGTCTCCATCGAAGTCTGAATCAGAGTATCCAATCAAGCTGAAGTCGTCCACCT
>APFE030835896.1:37462-114898 GCA_000404065.3 Pinus taeda | reverse complement strand
ACTCCATCAACATTGTCAGTGAAATCTTCAAAAAAATCTTTTCTATGAGTCATGTGACAGGTTGCTCTTGAATCAAGTAGCCAATCATTTTTCCAGGAAGCAAGTGAAGCATTAAATAAATCTTCATTACTCCAATGTTACATTGTGCCACAACATAGTGAGCGGATTCAGGTGCTTTACCTTTGTCTGTATCATCAGTTTTACCTTTCTGTTGGTTTCTTTGCTGCTCAATTTTGTCCCATGGTAGCTTGCAGTGCAAATCTGCCTTTTCTCCTTGAGAGTGTCTGCCCCCCCTGCCTCTGAAATATCTTCCTCTTCCTCTTGAATGCATACTGTAACAAAAAAATACTTCTGCTACAAAATTTTACTCTTAATGGGAAAGAAAAATATAGTGTCAATACACAAAACTCTGTAAATATACAAAACTGCACAGTGTATTCAACTGGACAACGCTCCAACAAAGGTATATTTACATCTTCTCAATCACCAAGGGCGGTAAGCGTGGATTGTAAGGCGCAGTTGGCATTCTCAGCTGGTGCACTCACATGAAAATGAGAAAACGAGTCTATATTCCCAATAAGAGACCCTGAGCTTTGAGACCTCCTTGGAAATTTGAATAGATGAGGCCCACAAAATGTAACTAATTATGAAAACCAATCGAACTTCGAAGCATGTTTTTATAGTGAAACTCTAATAGAAAAACGGCATCATCAAAATTTTCGCTTCAAAGTGTTTCACGGTGCCTCCACGCATGAGCTCGGAACCCCGGCCCTGAGGAAGTGAAACAGTGTGCTGTCAAAGATGAGGTCGTGGGTTTACCCGCATGGCACAGTGGTAACACGACTGCGCTTTGTATCAGTGTTCAACTCTTCCAGCGTTCAACTCTATCAGCATCCAACGTTCAACTCTATCATCGTCCAGCATTCAACTCTTCCAACGCAACTCTTCAACATCCAACGTTCAACTCTATCAGCGTCCAGCGTTCAACTCTTCACGTCGGGTTCAGGTCATGCCATCGAGTGATTGCCAAATCAGAAAATCTATCGTGCAATTTTTTTTTTAAAGGTTAAATTTTGTGCAGCCTTATCCTCACATTTGGCTGCTCTGATTAGACACAAATATGAGAAATAACATAAACATTGGCATACACATTGTCAGGCTGCTTGGCTGGAGCAGGACATATTATTACGGAACAGCACCATGTCTTTCCATAGGGAGCCTTGACTGGATTTGAGTTGCATAAACCCATCAAGCATCTCCCCTTTCACAATAGGAGACCAACATTCGACGTCCCTCCGAGCACACATCGAATTCCTGAAAACAATGCCATTTCCGCTATGGGGGTTACGGTTTGAATGGGATTCGAATCAGCTTCTGAGCTCTTTAAAGCTGCAGAGATCTTTAACTAAAAGAAAGGCCGACGGCCTTGGACATGCAAGTGGCAAGCAAAAACAAACTTTGCGTTTATGGAACGCTGTTGAGGGGACCATCAGAAATTAATCAGGCAAATGCTAAGGAGGACGCGCTCACGCTTAGAAATCTTGAGCCAAAAAACCCATGTAGGAAACCCCTGGCGAGAACCGTTGTGCAGGACAGTGAAAAACGAACCGTCACCTACAAACCAACAGCAGCAGGCAGTGTCAGGAGCAACTAATTATATAGAGGAGCAGCGCAGGCAATGAATTATACGGAGAGCAGAGGAGCAGACTAGGGAGTTACATACGACATAAAGGCTAAAAAAGGCGCTGGCTCTGATACCATGTCAGGCCAAGCTGCAACTCCATAAGGCAAAAATGATTTGTGTGTTCTATTCCATCAGGTAGGTGTTCGTTATATACATGAGGAGAGACTGTTCAGTTCATCTCCCGATGACTGTTCATATTTCTAATTTATTTATTTACATAAATTCACCCAATCACAAGGATTAGGTGTCAAACACTAAAAATTAAACAAAATTAAAATCCTAAATAAAATCGAATCTAAACTAAAGTAAAGTCTAATCTAAAATCCAAAATTTAATTCTAAAACTAAGTAAAAGAAAACTAAAACAAAACAAATTCTTTATACCCTTTTTTATTTTTAAATTTTATGATTTTTTTTTTATATTTTCTTTTACAATCAAACTTGAACTAAACTAAAATATATTGAGACCATAAGCTAAAATTAAAACCTAAATCAAATTAAAATCAAATCTAAACTAAAAGAAATTTTTATTGCCTTTCTTATTTTTTTAAATAATCTTTTTTTATAAAGTAAAAACAAAACTTAACCTCCACACTAAAAAAAATGAAACTCAAAATTAATTATGATTTTTTTATTATGATATAAAGTTCCGAGTTTAAAACTAACATAGAACAAAACTAATAATAAAAAAAAAATCTAATTCTAAGCTAAAACTATGACCAAAATCCAAAAAGGAACTTTTTGATGCATTTTTTATATTTTTTTAGATGAAACAAGACTAAAAAGAAGACTAAATAAAACTTAGAATAATATAAATATATACAATTAAACTTAAATTTAAAATCTAATAATAAAAAGGGACTAAACTAACACATAATTGTATCACACACAAAAAAAAAACTTAACGCACATCTCTTAAAATATATACACTAATCTAAAAATCAAATGCGATCCAACTATACTTACCCTAAGCTTGAAATCCAAATAAAAAAAAACTCTGTGTATTGCGTGCGCAAGTCAGTGGACGGTGGGCAGAAGAGCTCGAGGGCGGAGAAGAAGACCGAGGGCTTGTTTTGTGATGAATGAAGTTGCGGTTGTGCTTGCTTGCTGCGCAGGTTGTGCAGGTGACGTAATGGGGAGAAGAAGTCTGTTGGCATGTATTTACCAGTGGTTTTGCAGGTATGGAAAGGAGCTGACAGTAGAAGCGTGTAGGTTGGTAGCATGTTGGTTCAATGGTGAGTGAGATGGGAGCATGGAGATATCTGCAAGTCGGATCGGTGGGGTCGTGGAGGACACTGCAGCTGGGTGAAGGAATGGGATTTGCGAAGAGGGAAAAACACGCTGATAGAAAGAGCTGCGTGGAGTGATGAGTTGCCAGCGAATGAGTATTCACTGCAGCATAAGGAATGAGGGTAGACACAGGCAGAGAGGGAAAGCTGGAATGAATACGCAGAGCTAGAGAGGCGAAGGATAAGGGAGCTGCCGGAGAAGGTTTGATGGTGGGTCAAGCAAGACCCGCAGTGTTGGACGGAAAGGAGGATGGACGTCAGAGACAGCGTGGAAATGGAAGACAGCGCAAAGGGAATGCGGGCTAGAGAAAAGAGACAACGTGAGGAGAGAAAATGGTTATGCAATGATAGAAGGTTGCATGGGGCTGTAAGATGATGCTGGATAGCTGCGGGAATGAGTGCCCAGCGCTTTCAGCAATTATGAAGGTCGCGTAGATCAGGCTTGCAATAAAGTTGGGCAGCGTGATATCGAAATGCCTTTTCCAGGCTTGGAGAATGGAGTCCAAAGGGAAAATGTGATTGCAGCAGCGTTGAGGAAATGAGACAGCTGCGTGGAAGCTGGAATGGCCAGCATAATCAGAAAAAATGGATTCACGCAGGAGGTATGGCAGCAATCCAGCCTGCCTAAAAAAAATATTTTGAATTTTTTTTTCTTTTTCCTGCAAAAAAATAAACCCTGAACAGCAAAATAACTTTGATCAAACCCTCAAAAATCTTCAGAAAACCCTGCAACCTGTAATGGCAAAAAACAAAAAACCCAAAATAATATGTGCAAAAAACAAAACTAAAAACCCTAAATCAGCTAAATAATTACAGCATTTACAGATTTTCGACTCTTAAGCAGCTAGATTTGTCAATAATCACAGTAATATTATCAGAATTTAATTTTAATGTGAGATACTTCAGAAAACCCTGCATGCATTCATAAAAAATTTCAGATGATAAGCCCGGGATTAAAACTGGCTGGACTCTTTCAGAAAACGCAATCCGGGAGTTGGCTGGTTCAGCCGAGAACTTCCCCTAACGCCCAGTAAAAACTAAGATTTCCTGCACAGCTTAAAATCAATCATTAACATAGAGGGAAAAAACAATAGTGAAATCCAGATCAAATGGAGATACCTGCCATTATATTTCAAAATCTAAACTATCATTCAAACCCCAGAGATCAGATAAGATACCCATGCCTGAATCAATTTTCATCAAGCTATTATCGATGACTGAAAATAAAATTATGCAGAAAAATAAAAGATCTTAAAGCATTTCCAGAAGAGTAACACCAACAAGATTTTTAACCCCAAAGTCTTTCTTTATTGCACAAAAAATGACTACAAGAGAGCTTTCTTTAGCACCAGACTCTTAGATCCAAACCTGTCTCAAATGACCCCTAACACCCTATTTGAAGGAAAATTTGCCAACGGCTAGTTCGAGTGATCCATGTCAAACTAATCTTGACCGTCGATGAGGATCGAGATTTCTTTTAATCTCATCCGTCGAATTTTGAAATGCATGTTAATATATTAAACAATTAAAATTATGCATTTATTTACTCAAAAATTTGACTTTTTATTATTTTATTATTTTATTTTATTTTGCAAATTTTAATTTATTTTTTAATTTTTTTGAATTTTATTTTTTTATTTTTTAGTTATTTTTAATTTTTTATTTTTTTTAATTTAATTTTTTTATTATTTATATCTTTTATTTTTATTGTTGTTTATTTTTTTTTTTTTTTTGGATCCTCGAACTTAGCCCCTTTGGAAAAATCACCTAGGACCTAAGACTTAGGACTTATGAGGGGATTTAAAACATTTTCTAGCCCTCAAGACACTTTACATCATGACTTTTACAATTTTACATCTCAAGGGGGAAAACCCATTTGACATAGACCCTCATAGACCACCCAGATGTGCGACCAAATATAATCTAGCAGATTAACACACTAGGATTCCTCTAAGATTCTAATGACAAAATTCATTCTAGCTTTGGGGTTAGGCTGAAGGAAAACTCTGCCGATCATGGATCAATGAGACAAAAAACTTTCCAAAACGTAGATTATCACTAGAAAATTAGGTCCACCTAGGCAATTTACATACATGACTCAGATCTGCTCAGATTATTTACAATTTACACGTGCAGACTGGGTTTACAAAATAATATGATCGGGCTGATGACGACAGGCACGGACACGTCGTTCAAGGGCTATCCCTTTTGCGAAAAAGAGGGTGTACTGCGAATGGGTAGTTGACACGTAGTGGTCAATACACATCATTATGAAGACCAAACATAGTTACGCTTTTCAACACTCCCTCTTAACTAGGGAGGTGTTCATAATGGTACTTGGTCATTCTCAATCTGAAGAATTTCTCCTAAGAAGAGTTGGATTGGTAACTCATTTGTATAGCATCATATCAACCAACATTGTCACATAGCAAGGCCTTGACTAATAGTTGTATCTCTCCACGAGATCTAAGCACAATTTTGGCAAGACCAATGATGTATAGACACCCTCATCATTGTCTCTCTCAGAACATACCCCACCCAAGTTCTCAGGGTGTGTTCCACCAGGACTATTCTACCTTGGATTCTCAGTCGTCAAAGAATATCAGTCCTCTACGACTGCTCTTATCTTGGATGCCCTAACACATCCTCAAAGAGCATCAAATGCTAGATGTTTACCTAATCCTCCATTCTGTCTTCCCAAGTGAAGACAAGAATGATTTGTCTATCTCTCCCTCTTAATTAGGGAGGACATATATATTCCAATAAAGGGATGTACTCATTCCTATGGAAGGAATGTACCTAAGCTCCCTCTTGGCTTAGGAAATTTGCTTCCAAGTTTCTACCAAGTAAGAAACTTGTTTCCAGGCTCCCTCTTAATTAGGGACCTATAGCAGCTCCTCAGCTGGAGATGATGGGACAACCAGCTGCTTGAAGAACTCCTCCTCATGATTGCATGAATGTCTTTTTGTTATCTAGGAGTCTTCATGTTTGGAACTTCTTCATAGGGCACAGACCATCCATCACTTTCATCCATGAGTCAGTCATGTCATCATCGAAAGGTGATCCATCTGTTCATATTTGGCCTTCCTTCATGCCATGTTGCCTTCTACATGCCATGTTTCCATAAGGATCTTTCATCCTACTACACAGGCATTGATGGTGGAATATATCCATAGATCTTCCCTCGGCAACCTGCATAGGCCCATCCAGATATTTGTTCAAAAAAAATAAGAAATGAACATATAAATCAAAATTACCTTTGTGATGGTCTTTCATCATGACATCTTCTAATTTGCATCAACATCCTGCATACATATCGACACATCTCCCAAAGATATATATATTGTCGAGGGTCTCTTTCTTTTTCCAAATTTCATTACAATCTTCATATCTTTCATGGAGATATCCTAGTCAAATATTCTTGGTCTATGGATGTTGATTGCCTTTTTGCATGGTTGCATATCCCACGATCTCTTCCTTCCGTTCTTCACACATTTCATTCCTAGAAACTTCGAATCAGAGTTCCTCAATTATAGTCAACCACCTCATATTACATACGAGGACATATTATGTTGATTTCGTCTAGTGAATGTGTGACCCATGCATTTCTGCATTCCTTCGAAGGAGGAGATCCTTCCTTTGATTATGATCTCAAGAAAGAGCATTGATCCACATTACCTGCAACCAAATGACATGACTCTTCAATATAGCCTGTATGCATACATACCTCATTTTCCTTTGGGTCATCTAGAATTCCTGCAACAACTTCCTTGATAGAAAGAGCTCCAATCCCTTGATCTGCTTCTCCTTTTATGTCATCATACAATCATCTATTACTTCCTCCTTCTTGGACTTCTTCTTTTCAGCTTCCACCACTTCCTCGACAATGTGAGCTTCTTCTCTTCCTCTTTTGTTATTGTCCTTCTTGAGCTTAGGACAATCTCTCCTATAGTGCCCATATTCTTGACACCTAAAGCATTGTATTTTAGCCATGTTCTTCTTCTTTTTCTAAGGACCAAACTTTCCAATTTTTCCTCTCCTTTTGTCATTACAGCATATGCTTGATTTTGCTCACTTGCTCCCACATCAAATTTGGTCTTTACTTGATTCTTCAATCTTGCACAGTGACCATAGATCTTGGAATGGAGTAGCTTCTCTCTTCCCATAGATCTTGGAATGGAGTAGCTTCTCTCTTCCCATAAATACTTGGAGTAAAGTTACCCCACTCTTATGGTAGTGCATTTAATACAATTGTAGTCATTTCTCTATTAGACATGACTTCTCCCAGATCTTGTAGTTGATCTTGG
Source organism: Pinus taeda (assembly GCA_000404065.3). Classification (NCBI taxonomy): domain Eukaryota; kingdom Viridiplantae; phylum Streptophyta; class Pinopsida; order Pinales; family Pinaceae; genus Pinus; species Pinus taeda. The sequence goes on along the minus strand of APFE030835896.1, from coordinate 107,619 downwards.
ATTTCGGATATCCTCATAAAGTATGAGGCTATTCCATCTTTCCTTGACATCTTCAACTTGTAGAGTTCTTTCCTTAATGGGATGACTTCTCCAACAGTGCTTACGGAATACAACTCTATCAGTTTGTCATAGATTTCTTTTGAAGTTTCAAGTTTGGATACATATGGGATTAGGGGATCCTTGATAGATTCTATGAGAATCCTTTGAGCCCTAACTTCCCCTTCCATATACTTTGCAAGAGATTGAGCGTCTTCCTTTCTTGGTTTAGTGATAGATCCTTTTACATGTTCCATAACCTCATTTTCAATGACATTCAAATCTGTACTTTTCTTCCATGCAAAATAGTTTGAAGCCCCAACCAATTTGTTGCTTTCCTTGCAAAAAGACATTTTGACAAATTCAGATGTGGACATAAATATACTTACTTGATAGAGTGCTCCTTCTTCTTGTTGCTTCCTTGATGTTGATGATGATGATGATGTCTTCAATGGTAGGAATCTTGCTTGAGAGAGATCGCCTTAGAGTCTTGATGACAACACCTTTTGATCTAGCTTCCTCTGGATGAATAGTCTTCAAAACTCTTCACCTTGATTCGTAGATCTTTTCAACTTGAGTAGATGTAGGGTTTTGGCCTTCTTTTCTTGATGATGATTCCAATACTTCTTTGTAGACTTCTTTGATCTGTTGAGAAATCTAGGGCATTAGTATTAGATGATATCTCTTGATTAGTAACTGCTTGTGAGTGTCTTTTGCATCATTAGATTAGGATCTTCTATTTGCTTAAGTTATTAGTTTTCTTCTTCATCAAATAGCTACCAATGCATGAACATAAATAGACAAGAGACACAGAATGTAGGCTATGAGCCAGGGCCAAAACCTCTCACTCCTTGAGAGGAAAACCCGCACAAATTCTTCTTATAGAGATTCAAATTGACGAATACCAAGACCAAGACCCTTGACCTATTACCCTTCCAAGACCAAGACACAAGCTCTCACAATAGTCAGCCTTCTTCTTGACTCCTCTTCCACTTCGATCTTCTTAACTTCGAGACATAGCATTAACATGAACTAAGATCATCTCCTATCATAGCAACAAACTGTAGACACATTTGAAGTGGCATATAAACTCATCGTTGTCATGTCATCGAACTGTGACCATTATAGCAGCAATGAAGCCAAGATAGCACTGAATCCCTGTGGCTTTATTATAACACTGATATGAGACTTCTTCATAGCACCGGGACTCTCTCACAAAGATCTGAACTTCATGAATGTAATAACATGACATGACTGTAAAGATATCCAAATTAGTCATTGTAATCATACACCCGAATTTCAAAGATACATCCAAACTTTTCTTCTAATCTGTGATCCAAATTTAGGAGAGATTCGAGCTTCTCTTCACTGTGATCACCACTAAACACATCCTTGCTCTATAAATTTCTCACTGTAATTATCATCCGAAATTATAGAGATATCCGAATTGTCTTCACTGTGGAAATGCAAAGACACCAGTTGTGTATTTATAGTTGTTGATCCATATAAATAAGTCGACCTGTGACCTTGAACCGGTGTGTCTCCAAATAGGTGAGCCAAGATTAGATTGTTACTTATTTTTGAAGCCGACTTGAAGAGGAGAGTTTGTGCTTGTCTTTGGAGGGCTTCTAGACAATCCTATTGACTTATATAAATTTGTAACATGCCCAAGAAGGGCTCTCCATACATGACATTGACTCTTTGACTTTTATGACTGATCCTAAAGGCTCTTAATGGGAGCCATGTAAAATAAAACCTCTTGCTCATGAAACCCATGAAACAAGGCATTATAATAATTTTGTTTTTCTTCCTTTTCATCATTTACAAAAATGACAATTACATGTCATTATGAGGACCAAACCTAGTTACACTTTTCAACATGATCTAGGGTTTTTCTTTGTATATCTTGACTTCAAGATGATCTTTGCTTGATGCCTTCCTTGAGATTTGATCCTTGAGTGTCCCTTAATAAGATACCCTTCCTTGACTTAGTCACCTTAACTCTGATACCATGTTGAGAAATCTAGGGCATCGAGATTAGGTGATTTCTCTTAGTTAGATAATTGCTTGTGAATGCTTTTTACTTCTAGATTAGGATCTTCTTCTACTTATGTTATTCTTCATCAAACAGCTACCAAGCATAAACTATAAAGAGACAAGAGACATAGAATATAGGTTATCAGCCAGGGCCAAAACCTCTCACTCTTGAGAGGAAAACCTAAATAAATTATTCTTCTTATAGAGATTCCAATTGACGAATACCAAGACACAAGACACAAGTTCTCTTGACCTATTTACCACTCCAATACCAAGACACAAGTTCCCTTGATGAGATCCTTAGACAACGACGGTCAACCTTCAACTCCTTCCCTTTTCTCAGCTCATCTTCTACTTCGACCTCCTCCTGCTTCAAACCTTCGGCCTCGTTGAATTAGGTCTGCAATCCTAATTCAGAAACCCTAGCTCATGCACAAGACCTTATCTTATGCCTGAACTTTCTTTGCTTTGGATTGGATCTTCTTCTAGCTTGTTTTGGCCTCCCTTCTTGACTTGACCTTCTTCCAACTCGATTACCCAAGAGGACTGCTACTCTTCTCGGCTTCTTCTGCTGCAACTAAACCCTTGTTGCCTCACACGTGTAGAGGAAATTAACCCAAAAGAGACTTGAAAAGAGCTTGTTTATACTCTTCCCTTCTTCGCTTGATAATAGGCTTCCTTAGTGAACTTCGCACCTCTTATTGCAGATTTGATGATGACCGAAAATTTGTGCCTGAAATGATGTTGTGTTGCCCTATTTATAGTTGTTTCCTCATCAAATTAAGACGACTTGTTGGAGGGTGAGCCGATGTGTCAATTGGAGGAGATCATTTATTCTCTTTTAAGCCGACTTGAAGGAGAGGTCTTGTGGTTGTCTTTAAGGGCATTCATACTTATTCTAATAATTCATACAAGATGTAACATGCCCAAGAAGCGTCCTTCATACATGACATTGACTCAATTTGACTTTTATGACTAGATAACAAATCCTAAAGGCTCACAATGGGAACCATTACTAAAAATAAAATTCCTTTCGCATGAAACCCATAAGACAAGCATTACAATAATAATTTTATTTTTCTTCTTTTCATCAATTACATAAAATCACAATTACATGTCATTATAAAGACCAAACCTAGTTACACTTTTCAACACCAGGACCCAAAGGTAAGTCTGTTGTGACCCCTAAATGGTTGTGCAAAGTTAAACATGGTGTGGATGGCAGTATTGAAAAGTATAAAGCTAGATTTGTGGCTAGAGGTTTATCTTAGAAAGAGGGAGTAGACTATGATGAGATCTTTGCACTTGTTGCTCGATATACTACCTTTCAATCTATTGTGTCTATAGTTTCTAGCCAGGGATGGACTCTTCACCAAATGGATGTGAAAACTACTTTTCTACATCGCTTCTTCGAAGAAGAAGTATTTGTGGAGCAACCACAAGGCTTTGAAGTGCATGAAAGGAAAACTCATGTGTGTAGATTGAAGAAAGCTCTCTATGGATTGAAGTAAACCCCAAGAGCTTGGTATGTCCGCATTGATAGCTTCTTGATGAAGCTTGGTTTTACCAGAAGCAATGTTGATCCAAATCTCTACTTCAAGGCGATCCAAGCTATTCCTTTGATTTTGGTATTATATGTTGATCACTTATTCTTGGCTGGTGGAGGACCTCTTATTTTCCAGTGGAAGCGGGAGTTAGCTTATGAATTTGAAATTAAAGATCTTCTTTGATGCACTACTTTTTGGGCCAAGAGGTATGCAGATACCTAGTGAGGTTTTTCTTTCTCAAGGAAAATATGTTGTCAAGCTTCTAGAAAGATTTGGTATGACAGAAAGTAAGTCCATGAACACACCAATGGAAATGAATTTCAAAAATTTATGTGTTGAAGTTGCAGGACCCAATTTCGGTAATCCTTCTAAGTATCGACAACTTATTGGGGCACTGATGTTCTTAGTGAACATTAGACCAAACATATGTTTTGCGGTCAATACTCTGAGCCAATATATGATTAAGCCATCACAAGCACACTGGATCTTTGCAAAGCATGTGCTGAGATACCTGCATGGGACCATCAAACTTAGATTGAGATATACTACTAGAGATGTGAGACTACATGGGTACTCTGATGTTGATTGGGCTGGTAACTCTGTTGATAGAAAGAAGCACATTTGGATGTTGCTTTAGCTTGGGATCTACCATGATATCTTGGATGAGAAAAAAACAAAAGTTTGTAGCCCTTAGCACACCTAAAGTCGAGTACATTGCTACTAGCATGGCTAGCTGTGAGGAAGTATAGCTGAGGAAGCTCTTTGGAGAGTTGTTTGAGAATGTGGTAGATACGACAGTAATACACTGTGACAATAAGAGTGGGATTCGACTTGCAGAAAATCTTGTGTTCCATGACAAGTCCAAGCACATTGAGATCAAATATCACTATCTTCTGGATATGGTGCAGACTTAGAGAGGAGCAGTAAGACTCCATCATATTGCAACTAATGATCAGATAGTTGACATACTTACCAAGCCTTTGCAGAAAGGGAAGCTCTTGGTATTCAAAGAGCAACTTGGACTGATGGATGTGACCCTTCCTGGTGGGGGCGGTCATGGATGATCGAGAACACTGAGCTATGCTCTTCCCTCTTGTTTGAGCTCCCAAGTTGGAGATGGAGTCAAGAGAGCTCCTAGGGTTGAGGGAACTCTTGACTGTAGGTTGTGCGTGATCCTTTTCTTATGTTGACAAGCGGTAATCATCCCTACCATCAAGTTTGGGACTTGCCAAGAGTATACCCCAATATGCATCCTACCCACAAGCTAGGCTTGTTGGGAGTACCACCCATCTATCCAATGGGTGTGGTAAAACTTGGTTGTGCACGATCCTTGACAAGTGGTAATCCCCCCCAAGTAGAGGTGAGACTTGGTTGTGCGCTATCTTTGTCAAGTGGTAATCCCCCAAGCAAAGATGAGACTTTGTCGAACGCAATCCTTGTCATTTGCTAACAAGTGGTAATCCCCCCAAATTCTATGGATGCAGGGGTTCTACCACTTGACTCTTGAGGTGAAGTTTGGTTGTGCATGATCCTTGTCATGTGTTGACAAGTGGTAATCCCCCCAAGTCTATGTCAAGATGGGAAGATTAGTGGATATAGGGTAATAGATGAATCTACCCTATGGTGATTCTTCTTCATTAGATTGAGACATCATTGTTCTAGATGAACAGAGATGAGCAGAGAAAGCAGAGATCTTTGATGCAGAAAGAAATTCCTCCCTAGTTGAGAGGGAGTGTTGAAAATTGGCAGCTTGGGGATGAATTTTGTTATCTAAAATCTCATTTCTGAAAATTTTGCAGTGACTTTCTAAAAATAGAAATCCATGTCTAGCATCTCAAGTATGACTTTCCAAAAATAGTAAATCACCTTGCATCAATTGGTAATCAAGTATAGTTGACAAAAAATCACTTAACTTATCATTAATCAATCCTAATAGTTCAATCTCGACTTAATCATCAATATTATTATTATTGTTATTATCCTTTATGATACTATTATATTATTATTGAAAGGAAATTCATGTCTCTCAATCATGGCTCTCAATCATGGCACTCAATCATGTCATATGTAACTCCCCCCAATTAATGCATATGTTACTCTCTCTCACTTAATGGATACGTTAAACTCTCTCTTATGCACTTAATAAAAACATGGCATATTCCTCTTACACACTCATTAAAGAATGTCATAAAAGATTCCTCTTACGCACTCTTTAATACATATGTTACATTCTCTCCTTTATGGCATAAGTTACTAAGGCATGCATACCTCCTTAATGGCATGAGTTACAAAGGCATATGCACCTCCCTAAATGGCATATGTAACTCCTCCTCGAGACATGTGTATTGCTCCTTCTTTATAACCAGAATTTGTTGCTCTTCCTATATATATGTATCTCATATCATCTCATTCTCACTACTTGTGCATTGTGAAAGAAGAATTCGAACTTGAGAGAGAGAGTTGGAGAGACTTGAAAAAGACTGTGAGAGAGGGACTTGGAGTGTAAAAGTGGGTCTTGGTGAGCTAAGGTTGATTTAGTGTTTCAATGTTGATTTAGTTGAAGGGAAGGTTGATTCAGTGTTTGCATCTATTGCCGCTACCAGTGATCTTTATGCTATAGCTTGTTCAGATTTGGGTGAACTTACTCATTCTCTTTATCCCTCATTGTACTATGTATCTCTGTTGAACAACTGATATATAATAGAAGAAGAATCTGGTTGGCTTTTCCCCTTGTGGGTTTTGCCCTGGTCGTTGGACCTAAATTATTCTGTCTCATTTTTGTTCTTTGTTGTCTTCTATTATGCATTTGGTTTATGTTCTATCTACAATTGCTTAACAAATATTGCAGTAGAAAGAAGTTTTTGAAATAAGTAAATGATACATCATAAAACATCAGAATTTCAACACCAATTGCTTGCAAAGGGTGACATATGGCCTCTCTTGGATGACGTTATCGTGGAGGAGGCACCATTTTGAGATGTACACATGCATTTTGGGACTTTCTTGGAGTGAGGAACACTCTTGGACCCTTGTCTCATGTTCCTTGATGCCTTATTATCTATTTTGGAGGATGACATTATGATGGATACAATTTCTTCCACAAATGTGGGCTATTTTCGGCATTTTTCTTTGTTTGTAGGTATTTTAAGGTCGACTTGTGACCTTTTACCTAGTTGAATGCTCAAGTAAACTATTTTAGGGGTTTTGCTTGTAAAATTAATAAAATAAGGCTTGGTTTCCCTCATATAAATAGAGGGAAGCCTTATCCATTTTGGATCATCATGCTTCCCTCTTTTTTGAAGTGTGCACTAGCTCTTGGTCTCATGTCCCTTCCCAAATCTATTTGTAACCGGTTTTGGTCTCCCCACAATTTTGCATAAATTTTGGTGAATTTAGGAACCCATGCATTTTTTACTTAGGGGCTTAGGAGAAAGAAAGGTTGAATTAGATTGCTAGTGGAAGGTGAGGGCCAACCACGTGGGAAAACGCACTTGGGCACTTAGGCAATTTGAATTGCCGTGGAGGGGAATCGAATGGCTTGGAGAGGGGCCCACATGGAGGAAAGGAAGGCCCACGAAGATATAAGGAGGAGGAGCTCCCCAACTCAAGGTATCATTTTCATATTGAACTCATTTGTGTTGCTCGAGCTGCTTAGCCGAGTTACTTGGTTGTTTAGCATCGAGTTTCTCGGGTGGGAGACTCAACCTTTCTTCGAGGGACTTTGAGTGCCACCCTAGGAAGGCATTTCACACTTACCTTGGAGGAGAACCGGAGGATATCTGTGGCCACATCACTCAGCCTTCGATTCAGTAGTGCGTATTCCTAGAGCACGCAGGAGGGAAACATGCAGAGGTGATTTGGGGGTTCATCCGGCCAACACTTGCCAGGAAAGTTTGGGAGTTGGAGTTATAGTAGAGGATCAACCTTTGGGAGGAGTTCTGGACCAGGAGATTGCTGCATTGGGGCAGCTCGACTTACAGCCATTATGGACTGTGCAGAGGGCCATTCTTGGGCTCACGTGGGAGTTGGGAAAAGGAGCTACAGAGCTTAAGTCAACTGGGAGAAGGGAGGAAAACCATAGGGGACAACATCTCAGCATTTGGGGGTGATTTGGAGAGCCTTCCCACCCATTTCCAAACAGGGCATGATTACCAGCGTAAGGAGGAGGACATGGTTCAATTTTCGGGGGTCTGAACTAGGCCAAACACTTTCTGGGTTTTGATGGGTTTTTGTTGAGGAGCCGAGAGCTGAAGTTGCAGTATTTTCTAAGCACGGGAAGTGGAGCTTCCAACACATCCTTTCCAACAAACAGTGCAGTTTTCTGGGTAGCACATATCACCTTTGGAGCAGCAGTTGGGCAACACTAGGATCATCATTTGCTCAACTAGGTTTTGTCACGCTTGTCCCTTGAGACAAGCCCAAGTGCACCATTCCATTACTATTGTATTTGCTCCAGAAATATTTAATAAAATGGCTCAGATGATCTTTATTTGCAATGCTTTCATGGGTGTTCATTTATTGTGTCTCATTGCTGGAAGTTGGTTTGTTTACTTTGCTTTGTATATCACTAAATTTCCTAGTTAGGAAAATTACAATGGTATCATAGCCCAAATCTTGGCTCAACCATGGGGAATTTCACCTGTGAGTGAAGAGGACCGGCAAAATATTACATACAGGATGTAGAGGTACCGGAGCAGGGAAAGAGAGATCGAAATCACTCCAGACATGGAGGACAGGGGAAAGGCAGTGGTAGTAGAAGAAACAGGAGAGCCCAGGAGCAGGGAGGAGATGGCCTTTGACAACCTCTTGAAAGCTCTGAATGATTTAGCAAAGGGGAGAAGGAAATGTTGGATGAGATCAAAATGCAGAACTGGGAGAGAAGCACTCCTAGGGGGTTTCTATTTGGAGAGACTTCGGGGGCCTCTCAGCAATTTGACCATCCTACACCACTGCGCAACCTCCATCAGTGAGTGGACCAACTCGAGCTACACTGCCCTCTTTCATGCCTTTCACGCAGAATGAACCAGAAGGGGTCAAAGATCCTTCACAGATGGGAGAGCACTTCAGAGAGTGGTAGTCCATGGGGGCAGACTTCAGGGAGGCACTCTATTTCAAAGATTTCTGCAAGCTCAAGCAGAATGAGAAGGGAAAGATCTATGGAGGACAAGGCATGCAGAGCTATGAGTTGCAATGTACTATTGGGAGGATGTACTTCCCCATATACAATAGCACTGCCAAGTGCACAACTCGGGCATGAGTAGAGAAGATGGACACTTATTTCCAGCTCAACCGGATAACAGCTTTGGAAGCCATCAAGATGGCGAAGCTACACTTGGAAGGGGAAGCCCACGACTGGTGGTTTCATGGCTTGACTACCATGGGGCATGCCATTGCGACTTCATATGAGGATTTCACCAAGAGGGTGGTGGGGCAATTTGATCAGAGGGATCCAGACTCCAAAGGCTCACTTTAGGGAGCTAACCCAACTCAAGAAAACGGGCAACCCAGAGCAGTACATATTAGATTCTTGAGAGTCTCAATGATGGTGTGGGACCTATCAAATGCTCGAAGGGTGTACAACTTCGTAGAGGGCCTACTTAAGCCCCTGCATGAACTGGTGAAGTCACGCATGCCCTCCACGCTATAAGAAGCAGTGACGTGTTGGAAATACTAAGAGGGGGGGTAAATCAGTATTCCTTAGCAATTAGCACTTTTAAATATTTTCAGAGCATTAGTTAATCTTCAATTATTATTAATGTTTATGCAGTAATAACAATAAATAAAAGAACACAATAGGCACAAGAATTTTAGGTGGAAAACACCTCTGGGTCAAAAACCAGCAAACACTTTTCTAATAAATTCTTTAATCTTCAGCCCAAACTGAAATGAAAGCAACAACTTCCTAGAATTCTAGAAAATCATTATTCTCCAGCTCCCACTAGAAGGACGCCCCAACGCCCTGGTTTCTTTAGTAATCAACTGAATGGATGCCCCAACACCCTAGCGGGCCACAATTCGCCCTAGCACCACCCTACCACCCTGAAATGTTCACAAGCTCCAACTTATAGGCGATTTCATGCACCAGCCTAGCACCTCCCTGCCACCCTATAATGACTGAAATGAGACAAGAGTGTGGATTCCCGTACCAGGGACATCAATCCACGATACAATATGATTTACAATGATTTTGACTAAACACCTAATCACATTATGACCTACAACACAAGCATGATATCATCCCAACAGAAAATCCTATACCTTCCAATAATGCCTTTTCGACTCTAGGCAGATTGACTCTTTTATAATAGTGACTCTTCCAGTGATGACACGTTTACAAATGACTCTTTTACAACTTTACAATGATGACTCTTGGCCTTGACACTTCTTCACAATATACGGATGGTTGTCATGTCTTCAAAGGATGTCCCACTGCAATGCTTCCTTTGATTTGATAATTTTGCTCTTGAATTCTTCCTTGAAGTTGTACTTGAATATTCTTCTACCTGCATGCAAAATTTTCCCGACGAAACCAATCCCAAAACAAAACAAAATACCCTTCAACTTACCTCTACCTGCAAAACACATGTAAGTGCATAATAATGAATAAATACAAATTAAAATTACAATGCGTACCTGAAGTGTGTTTGTCACTTTTGTTGTTGACTTGTTGTCGCAATAGACAAAGACTCCCACTCTTGAGATAGGCTTTGAGTCTATGCAAGACTATATCCAAAACTGACCTAAAGATATATACAATAAAAACTGATGACAGACCCTAGACTTGTGATGGACCAAGTTCTAAGTAAAACAACAGAGACCATTCTATCAACTATGACAAGATAAGTAACATGAACTTACAACATCTTATAGATTTAGCAAACTTAGTGTAGCATCAAGAATATGTAGCATAAAATGTGTAGTATCAAGAATAGGACATCCGAAAAACTAATTGTGACATATAGAGACAGAGATATAATTGAGACATTGTATATACTTACGTTGTCCTGCAAAAACATATGTTAGAGATTATACTCAAAATTCAAATGTAAACACTAATCATACATACCTTGTTGTAGGAGACTTACCCTTGATTGTTGATGTGTGGTCCTTACAATAGTGATCCTTGAATGCATGCTTTTTCTTGCCTTCTAGGAGCTTGATATTGAATCTGTTGTATCTATGTAATTTCAGATCTCCAGGGTCTGAAATTTCGTCCTATGATAGTCCTCTAAGTCCTCTTTCCAACCCCATAGGTTTGATCAAGATTGGATTCTTCAAAAAAGAGTTATGCCCAATCTCCCACGGTGACCTGACAGTGATTATAGACTGGTTCAGTAGAGCGAACTTGTACGAAGTGCCACGTGTCACTATTGTGACCTTCGGCCCTAAAAACACTACTCAACAAACTACAATCGATCCTTTTTCTGTGACTATTTACGAAATTTGAATCCAATGCTGAGAGAGAAAGTTATGACGATTTTCCCAACATCACCTGTTTGACATGGAATTCAGGAGCCTGCAAAAACCCTAACTTCCTCAGATCATATCTCCGAAAATATAGCGAACCAAGATCTGAAATTCGGTCACGAGGTTCATCAAGATTTGGGCTCCAATGGTTTTAATTTCAGCTTCTAAAGCTTCGCAAAAAAAAGTTATAGCGAAAATGCCATGATGACTTGTTTGAAGCCACAAAATCCCTACTAAAGGAGGATATGAGGGTCATTATTTATATGAAAGTCTTGAGTTGAGAGGGTCCTCAACAAGTGAACATTCGAGGGATTTTAGGAGCAAAAAATATTTATTAATTATTGACTATTCAATGACCACAACCAATTATGAGTGCCATGCCACAACCCCATAGGGTTTTAGCCCACTAACTGGGGTTACTAACTTCAAACATAAATATCTTTCAAGCCGTGAAGAATTACTTGGTGTGCCATATATCAACGGAAACATCTTGATGAGTAGAATCCATCTAGAAGATCCTTGACTCATAATAGAGTAAGTTGTCAAGTCAAAATGCCCATGCAAGATCGGGGTAGCCCCTGGTGCTGCTTGGGTTGACATCAATGACAACCACTAATCAACAATCTCCCCCTTTGGCATTGATGGCAACACAAGTACTCCCCCTGCGAGCATGACACATCTTCCTACTGCCTTCTTTCCCCCTTCGTCATCAATGGCAAAGGGTAACTCCCCCTGACAAACAGCCATCCCGCAAACCTGTACACACCTCCACTCCTGCTTTCTACTCGAGTAGATAAGAGAAAGAGTCTAATGAAAACTTGGGAGAATCCCAATCTTTTGGCGAAGATACTCAAATGCTTCACGAGGTAATGGTTTGGTAAAGATGTCAGCAATTTGTTCCTTTGTGCCAACATATTCAAGCTTGATATTCTTTTCATTGACCTGCTCTCTAATGAAATGATATTTAATCGGAATGTGCTTCGTTTTGGAATGCATCGTAGGATTCTTGGAGATATTGATGGTGCTGGTGTTATCGCAAAATATGGGAATAGGCTCATCGAACTTGACTTGAAGATATTGCAAAGTTTGCTTCATCCAAAGAACTTGAGTACAAGAAGTTGTTGTCGCGACATATTCTGCTTTTGTTGTGGATAACGAGATTGAAGACTACTTTTTACTTAACCATGAAATAAGACAACCACCTAGATAGAATGTTGCTCCACTGGTACTCTTACGATCATCAACACTTCCTGCCCAATTTACATCTGTTTAAGCTTGGATAATCAGATCATTTCCTTTGGGATACCATAGACCATATTCTTTTGTGCCCTTAAGATACTCAAGAATTCTTTTGACGGCAATAATATGAGATTCTTTTGGTGGTACTTGGAATTTTGCTACTTGTCCAACTGCCTGCATCACATCAAGCTGGGAGGCTGTCACATATAGGAGACTATCAATCATGCATCTATACAACCTTTGGTCCACATCCTTTGACAAATATTCTAAGCTTAACTTGCAACCTATTATCATGGGGGTAAGGACTCGCTTGCAATCTTCCATCTGGAATTTTTTGAGCATTTCCTTGATGTACTTGGTTTGATATATGAATATTCCTTTATCCTGCTGAGAAATATGAAGCCCCAAAAATTATGTTAGCTCACCAAGCATAGACATTTCAAACTCACTTTGCATTTTTGTGGCAAAGTCTTTACTTAATCTGTCATCATTGCTTCCAAAGATTATATCATCCACATATACCTCGATAATCGTTAGGTTATCTTGATCCATTTTCACATAGAGATTGTTGTCAGCACTTCCTTTCTTGAATGCTTGTTGATGTGGATACCTATCAAGACAAGCATACCAAGCCCTAGGAGCTTGCAAGAGACCATATAGTGCCTTCTTTAATCTTGATTTTTCTCGAGCAAGCATAAGCGAGAAACATCCTGATAGCTTCCATTCTGGCAACAGGAGCAAATATTTCTTCAAAATCGATTCCTTCAACCTGTGCATATCCTTTGCAGACTAATCTTGCCTTGTTCCTGGTAACCTGTAATCCTTCAACTATTTTTCTCCCCCCTGAACCTGTAATGAAACTGCCATCTTGTTCAAACTACCTTCCTATCAATCGTAGACTTGTGCCATATACTGCTACATAGACTCCTCCTCTACAAACATTAAGGAGTCAAGCCAAATTGTTCAAAATAGTGAGTCACCTAACGGGCCATCTTGACTTGAGTCATTATCCGAAGCAACTGTTAATTCCTCATGACCTTTTGCTTTTACAAATCCTGAAAGCATAACTGCTGAAACCTTGTTATCTGTTTTGTCTTCCTGTACCTGTTTCACTTTTCAGACCTTATTCCTGCAATCTTGAGCCATGTGCCCATAGTTATGACACTTGAAGCATTCAATGTTGTCCATAGGTGATTCCATCTGATATCTGCACTCGCGAGCACTATGGCCATAGTTATGGCATTTGAAACATTCCATGTTTGGCCCATCTAGCATGTATTCTCCTCTGACAAAATCATCGTGGAACTTGTCTCGTGATCCTACAAACTTGCTTCTAGGGTTTTGCAGAGAATGATTGTACCTGTCAAAAACTTCACAATCCCTAGCCATATGTCCATACTTAGCACATAAAAAGCAATAATCATTAAATAAATGAACATATCTGGAAGATTTGGCATTCTTCTTTGGAGGCAATGTTGTTGTTTGTTGTGGTCCTTTGTTCTTGATTGCTTTTGTCTTGTTCTTTGGAGTTGCAACATTCTTCTTTGGCTTTTCACTTTGATCAACTTCCTTCTTAGAATCATTCTACGAAGATGTGAAGCTTGTTCCTTCATCAACTGGAGCTTTACCATCTTTAATTGCCTTCATTTTTGCTTCTTCATCTATCTTATCTTGTAAGTGTTCTTTTTGTGATCCCTTGAGTTTGTTGATCTCATCACGAGTTGCATCAAGTTCTTCTTGCTTTTGAGCAAGATCTTCGTGAAACCATCATTTCAAGGTCTTCCTTCTTTTTTCTGCCTCCTCAACCTGTAGCTTGAGAAGAGTGGTCTTCTCTACTTCTCTGTTGAGAACTTGTATCTATTCCTTCTGCGTCTCATTTTCAATCCTGACCCTGCTTATTTCTACTGAAGATGTTTCTAATTCCTTTTGCTTTTGGTCAACAGCAGATATGTATCTTTGATCAGATTATTTCCTTTCAATTTTTAATTCCTGCATCTGTTGTGTGATCCTGCTAATCTCTGCAAACATTGTGTTGAGTTCTTGTTGCTTTTGTTGGAATTCTCTTTTGAGGTCTCGTGTCGCTATATTCTTGATTTCTTCCAATTGAGTTCTAAGACTATTAATCATCTTCTCAGACTCTTCATTTTCTTTCATGAGTTCTTTTGATGTCTTCAATTCTGCTTCCAAAAGTCTTGTCTTTTCCTTTTGACTTTTGAGTTCCTATATCACCTTGATCACTTGATTTTGAAACTCTGTTTTACTCATTTCTCCCATTTCATCATAATCAGAAGGATCCAAATTTTCAATAACATCTTGACTTGATTGCTTTGTTGAATAGAGGTTATGAAACTTTATCCAAAGAGCTTTCGCTGTTGAACATTGACCAACTTTTGTTTTCACAGAATTTGGCAAAACATTCAAAATTGCATTCATGGCCTTTGAATTGTACCTTTTATCTTTGTCAGTAGATGTGTCTCCAGAAACAATTGATTCCCATACTCCATGTGCCTGCAAATGTACATCCATCGTGGATTCCCATATCCAATAATTATCTGCATCAAAATTAGGGGTTGGTACATAATACTCACTTTCTTCAGAATTTATTGTACATGTACCTTCCTTTGAAATCCTTGTAACCTGCTTCTTTGGCTTTCCTATCTCTATGCTCTGAAAATTGACTTCCAGCGTTAAGCTCTTACTGAAGGAACTAAGCTTTGATTCCAATTGTTGGAAATATTGAGAGGGGGGGTGAACCAGTATTCCTTAGCAATTAGCACTTTTAAATCTTTTCAGAGCATTAGTTAATCTTCAATTATTATTAATGTTTATGCAATAATAACAATAAATAAAAGAACACAGTAGGCACAAGAATTTTAAGTGGAAAACCCCCTCCGAGTCAAAAACCACCGAACGTTTTTCTAATAAATTCTTTAATCTTCAGCCCCAACTGAAATGAAAGCAACAACTTCCTAGAATTCTACAAAAGCATTCTTCTCTAGCTCCCACTGGAAGGATGCCCCAACGCTCTAGTTTCTTCAGTAATCAACTGAATGGATGCCCCAACACCCTGGCGAGCCACAACTCGCCCTAGCACCACCCTACCACCCTGAAGTGTTCACAGGCTCCAACCTGTAGGCGATTTCATGCACCAGCCTAGCACCTCCCTGCCACCCTATAATGACTGAAATGAGACAAGAGTGTGGATTCCCGTACCAGGGACATCAATCCACGATACAATATGATTTACAATGATTTTGACTAAACACCTAATCACATTATGACCTACAACACAACCATGATATCATCCCAACAGAAAATCCTATACCTTCCAATAATGCCTTTTCGACTCTAGGCAGATTGACTCTTTTACAATAGTGACTCTTCCAGTGATGACACGTTTACAAATGACTCTTTTACAACTTTACAATGATGACTCTTGGCCTTGACACTTCTTCACAATATACGGATGGTTGTCATGTCTTCAAAGGATGTCCCGCTGCAATGCTTCCTTTGATTTGATAATTTTGCTCTTGAATTCTTCCTTGAAGTTGTACTTGAATATTCTTCTACCTGCATGCAAAATTTGCCCCACGAAACCAATCCCAAAACAAAACAAAATACCCTTCAACTTACCTCTGCCTGCAAAACACATGTAAGTGCATAATAATGAATAAATACAAATTAAAATTACAATGCGTACCTAAAGTGTGCTTGTCACTTTTGTTGTTGATTTGTTGCAGAAGTAGACAAAGACTCCCACTCTTAATATAGGCATGGACTCTATGCAAGACTATATCCAAAACTGACCTAAAGATATATACAATAAAAATTGATGACAGACCCTAGACATGTGATGGACCAAGTTCTAAGTACAACAACGGAGACCATTCTATCAACTATGACAAGACAAGTAACATGAACTTACAACATCATATAGATTTAGCAAACTTAGTGTAGCATCAAGAATATGTAGCATAAAATGTGTAGTATCAAGAATAGGACATCCGAAAAACTAATTGTGACATATAGAGACATAGATATAACTGAGACACTGTATATACTTACATTGTCCTGCAAAAACATATGTCAGAGATGATACTAAAAATTCAAATGTAAACACTAATCATACATACCTTGTTGTAGGAGACTTACCCTTGACAGTTGATGTGTGGTCCTTACTACAGTGATCCTTGAATGCATGCTTTTTCTTGCCTTCTAGGAGCTCGATATTGAATCTATCATATCTATGTAATTTCGGATCTCTAGGGTCTGAAATTTCGTCCTATGATAGCCCTCTAAATCCTCTTTCCAACCCCACAGGTTTGATCAAGATTGGATTCTTCAAGAAAGAGTTATGCTCAATCTCCCACGATATCCTAATTATAGACCGATTCAGTAGAGAGAACTTGTACGAAGTGCCACGTGTCATTGTTGCGACCTTCGGCCCTGAAAACGTTACTCAAAAAACTACAGTCAGTCCTCTTTTTGTGACTATTTACGAAATTTGAATCCAATGCTCAGAGAAAATGTTATGACGACTTTCCCAACGTCACCTATTTGACATGGAATTCGAGAGCCTGCAAAAGCCCTAACTTCTCAGATCATATCTCCGAAAATGTAGCGAACCAAGATCTGAAATTTGGTCACGAGGTTCATCAAGATTTCGGCTCAAATGGGTTTTAATTTCAGCTTTTGAAGCTTCACAAAAAAAATGTTATAGCGAAAATGCCACAATGACTTTTTTGAAGCCACAAAATCCCTACTAGAAGAGGATATGAGGGTCATTATTTATATGAAAGTCTTGAGTTGAGAGGGTCCTCAACAAGTGAATGTTGGAGGGATTTTAGGAGCAAAAAAATATTTATTAATTATTGACTATTCAATGACCACAACCAATTATGAGTGTCATGCCACAACATAGGGTTTTAGCTCACTAACTGGGGTTACTAACTTGAAACGCGAATATATCTCAAACCATGAAGAATTACCTAGCATGCCATATATCAACGGAAACATCTCGACGAGTAGAATCCATCTAGAAGGTCCTTGACTCAAAATAGAGTAAGTTAAGTCAAAATGCCCATGCAAGATCGGGGTAGCCCCTGGTGTTGCTTGGGTTGACATCTGACAACCACTGATCAACAACATGCGCTAGAGATTTGCAGGGGGCCATCTGCAAGACACGAGCACCCTTTCCTGCACGCACTCCCTACCCCCAGAAGGGGAGTGATACTAGGCCACCACCATAGAGAGCATCCCAGGGGCATGGGCAGTTGGATGATGAGACCCGAAGGGACCTCAGGAGGAGGAAACTGTGTTTAACTTGTCGGGAGCCTGGGGCACCAGGCCATCGGTGCACAGCTGGCAAAGCCCACTACATCGAGATCTTCTCAGATAGCAATCAGGAGGACGAGATGGAGCTGGAGTTTGGTGCAGGAGATGGTGAGAGTCCGGCAAAGGGGGGACCACAACCACCACCTCCACAGGGAGGGGCATCCTTTGCTCCATCCAGGGGTGTCCTTGCTTCTTTATGTGGGGTCCCCAAATTTCTGACATTGAGGATTCGAGGTACAATACAGGGGCAACAGGTCTCAGTCTTAGTTAACAGTGGGGCTACCCACAACTTCATGGATGCCCAGTTGGTTCAGAGGAGGGGCATCACCACGATAGAGTTTGAGGGCTTTTCAGTCCTGGTACCAGGTTACTGGACTATGCAGTGCACTCGGTATGTTCTTGCCTTGACTGTGACCATGGGGAACTACTCCAGGACAAACCATTTATTTCTAGTAGATGTGCCAGACACCAACATAGTGATGGGTGTACAGTAGTTGTACTCCACTGGACGAGTTACCACTGATTGGAAGAAGTTGGAGATGGAGTTCACCAACCCAGATGGCAAGTTGGTGGTCCTCAGAGGCATGCATTCGTACCCACCACAAACAGTCTCAACGCATAGGACGGAGGCATATCTGCAACATGGAGACATAGCATGGGCAGTAGAGCTGAGGGTTTCAAAGGCTGGGGAACAAGCCCAGTCACCACCCCCAGATATACAAGCATTATTAGACAGATACTCAATGATATTTAGGGACATTCCATGAGGGCAGCCCCCAAACAGGGGATTCGAGCACACCATCAAGTTGGAGCCTAGTGTGCAGGCAGTGATTACCATCCCTTATAGGCACCCCAAGGTCTATAAGGACGAGATTGAGCGGGCCATCAAAGAGTTGTTGGCATTGGGCCATATCAGGCCGAGTTCTAGTCCCTTTTCTTCTTCAATAGTGTTGGTAAAGAAGAAGGATGGAACCTTTCGCATGTGCATCGACTACCAGGCGCTCAACAGGAAGACAATGAAGAACCGGTACCCCATACCCCACATCGATGAGTTGATGGTTGAGCTTAGAGGAGCCAAGTACTTATCTAAGATAGATCTGCGTTCGGGGTACCATCAGATTAGGATGAGGGATCAAGACATCCCCAAGACAGCGTTTTGATGCCACTATGGGCACTTCGAGTTTTTGGTTATGCCCTTTGAGTTGACCAATGCCCCGACCACCTTCCTGTCATGTATGAACCATGTGTTGAGGAGGCAGTTGAGGAGGTTCGTATTGGTGTTTTTTGATGACATATTGATGTACAGAAGGACTTGGGAGGAGCATCTCCAACACGTGGAGGAGGTGTTGCGTATTCTGGAGGAACAACAGTTTTATGCCAAGCTATCCAAGTGTGAGTTTGGCCTGACTGAGATGCTCTACTTGGAGTACATTAATGGCGTAGATGGAATGAAGGTACATGAGGAGAAAATACGAGCTATCCGAGATTGGCCGGTACCCAGAGATGTGACAGTGCTGAGAGGCTTCTTGGCCATCTGCACGTATTACCGGAAGTTTGTCAAGGGGTTTTCGGAGTTAGCAACTCCTCTCACGGATTTGACTAAGAAAGGGACTTTCACATGGACAAATGGGGCGCAGACAACTTTTGATCACCTCGAGGAGGTGATGAGCAGTTGTCCAGTGTTAGCACTTCCGGACTTCTCCCACCCTTCACCATGGAGGGTAATGCATCAAGAGAGGAAGTTGGGGCAGTATTATCTCAGGATGGGCACCCCATTGCTTTTGAGAGTCGGAAGCTCTTACCCCACGAGAGATCATATTCTATATATGACAAGGAGATGTTGACCATTATGCATGCCTTGGCCAAGTTTTGACAATGTTTGGTGGGTAATAGATTCAAAATGTACACAAATCACAACAGTCTTCGCCACTTCATGGGGCAGCAAGGCATCAACGACAAATAACAGAGATGGGTCAGCAAGGTGCAAGCCTATGATTTTGACATAGAGTATATGCGGGGGAAACACAATGTAGTGGTCGATGCCCTATCCAGGAGACTCACAGGCCTCTCACACGTGAGCATTTGCCATCATTGGAAGGCCCAATTGTTGATAGAGTATTCCAAAGACAGGAGGGCATGCGAGATTCTGGAGGGGACCCATGCAGATGAGCGCTACCAGGTGATGGACAAGGTCATCTACTACAAAGGGCACATATTTTTGGTTCCCACCTAGCAGTTGAGGGAGAGAGTGCTCCAGGCAGCACATGAATCGCCATTGTCAGGGCATCAGGGTTTCAAAAAAACATACATGGTCGTCAGGGAGTGTTTCACTTGGAAGGGCCAAGGGGGACATGTTGAGGTGCGTACAGGAGTGTGAGGCACGTCAGAGGAACAAAGGGGAACTGATCCACCCCTTCGGGTTATTGCAGCCGCTCCCCATCCCTAAGGGAAAATGGGAGAGTATCTCCATGGACTTCATCACTAGGCTCCCCACAGTGAAAGGCAAGGATTGCATCTATGTGGTAGTTGATCGGTTGACTAAGTACACCCATTTCTTCGCCATTCTAACCTGGTATTCAACTTCACAGGTTGCAGAGTTGTTCTTCAGAGATGTGTTCTGGTTGCACTGGCTTCCTAAGAACATAGTGAGTGACCGGGACAGCAGTTTCATGGGAGGATTCTGGCAAGAGCTCTTCAGATTGGTTGGTATTGAGCTCACCCTGACACGAGCTACCACCCCCAGACAGATGGCCAGACCGAGTGAGTTAATCAGTAGTTGGAGGGGTACATTAGGAACTACGTGACTAGGCAGCAGAGGGCTTGGATTCGATGGTTGCATTTGGGTGAGTATTACTACAACACCACTCATCACATGTCCATCGGTATGACCCCTTTCTGTGCCTTGTATGTTTATGATGCATTGTCTTTTGCTGACATTGTTTTTGGAGACAACCAAGCCCCAAAGGCCAAAAATTGGATCTAGGGAGCCAGGACATTCTCAAGGCTCTCGAGGACAACTTAGTGACAACACAAAATCAGCAGAAGATGTACGCTGACAGGCACTAGACTAAGAGACACTTTGAGGGGGATTTGGTATATCTCCGGTTACAGCCATATAGACAGTCCACCTTGAAGAAAAAAGGGGTCGAAAAGCTACAACCACGTTTCTAGGTGCCGTATAGGGTGGTCAAACGAGTTGGAGAGGTGGCCTACGAATTGGAGTTGCCTCAGGGGAGCAGGTTTCACAACACCTTCCATGTCTCATGCCTCAAAAAGGCGTTGGCTTTGGGACAACAGATGATAACAGCAGTAGAGTTACCCCCACTGGATGATGAGGGGCATTTGGTTTTGGAACCTAAGGCCATTTTGGAGACTCAGGAGAGGAAGTTGAGGAGCAAGACCATCAGGGATTTTTTGGTGCGACGGAAGAACTTGCCGGATGAGGATGCCACATGGGAGGGTGAACACATTTTGGAGCACCCAGCACTGAAGTTGCTTGAGGGCAAGCAACATCTAGGAGGGGAGGACTATCATGTCCCTTCCCAAATCTATTTGTAATAGGTTTTGGTCTCCCCACAATTTTGCATAAATTTTGGTGAATAAAGGAACCCATGCATTTTTTACTTAGGGACTTAAGAGAAAGAGAGGGTGAATTAGATTTTGCTAGTGGAAGGTGGGGAGCACCCACGAGGGAAAACGCACTTGGGCAATTTGAATTGCCTTGGAGGGGAATCGAATGGCTTGGAAGGGGGCCCACATGGAAGAAAGGAAGGCCCAGGAAGATATAAGGAGGATGAGCTCCCCAACTCAAGGTATCATTTGCATATTGAACTCATTTGTGTTGCTCAAGCTGCTTAGCCGAGTTACCTAGTTGTTTAGCATTGAGTTTCCTGAGCGGGAGACTCAAACTTTCTTCAGGGGACTTCGAGTGCCACCCTAGGAAGGCATTTCACACTACCTTGGAGGAGAACCGGAGGAGATTTGTAGCCACATCACTCAACCTTTGATTCCGCTGTGCATATTCCTGGAGCACGCAGGAGGGGAACACGTAGAGGTGATTTGGGGGTTCATCCGGGCAGCACTTGCTTGGAAAGTTTTGGAGTTGGAGTTATAGTAGAGGATCAGACTTTGGGAGGAGTTTTGGACTGAGAGATTGTTGAATTTGGGCAGCTCGAATTACAGCCATTGTGGACTGCGCAGAGGGCAATTCTTGGGCTCACGTGGGAGTTGGGAAAAGGAGCTACAGAGCTAAATTCAGCTAGGAAAAGGGAGGAAAACCATATGGGACAACATCTCAGCATTCGGGGGTGATTTGGAGAGCCTTCCCAACCATTTCCTGACAGGCCGTGATTTCTAGCATAAGGAGGAGGACATGGTCCTTGGGGGTTGATTTTCGGGGGTCTGAACTAGGCCAAACCCTTTATGGGCTTTGGTGGGTTTTTGTTGAGGAGTCGGGAGCTGAAGTTGCAGTATTTGTTGAGCACGGGAAGTAGAGTTTCTAGGACATCCTTTCGAGTAGGTAGTGCAATTTTCTGGACATTGCATATCACCTTTGGAGCAGTAGTTGGGCAGCACTAGGATCATCATTTGCTCACTTGGGTTTTGTCAAGTTTGTCCCTTGAGACAAGCCCAGGTGCACCATTCCATCACTATTGTATTTGCTCCAGAAAGATTTAATAAAATGGCTCAAATGATCTTTATTTGCAGTGCTTTCATGGGTGTTTATTGATTGTGTCTCATTGCTGGAAGTTGGTTTGTTTACTTTGCTTTGTATATCAATGAATTTCCTAGTTAGGAACATTACACTTGGTCTCATTCAACTTGGGCGCAATGTGATTTCTATGGTGTGAATTGCTCTTGGAAGTGGATATTTGGCTTGAAATTTGTTTCTTGGGATTTATTTAAGAGATTCATTTGGAAATTTTGTAATTTTATTGCATAGCTTCAATATTTTGCTTGTTATATTGTGTAAATTAAGGTTTCTACATATGCCATGGTTAAAATTGCTAAATTTATCTAGAATTTGTATCCTCTATGCCATGTAAAATTAGTTTCCTTGAATCTTTTTAGAGAATTCCAAGTCGTGCATCTCTTAAATTTAAAATCTCCCTATTAAGGAAGTCACTAGGGTTTGCAAGAAGAGGCTTTTGCTGTCTCACCCTCTTCAACAAAGGCGTTCTCATTAAATTTTTTCTAGGCAACTCCCTTACCCATTTAGATCAACGCACCAGTCTAGGTGGTGGTGATCAAACCTTCTACTTTTACTAATTTCTTTCTTTTCTCTCTTAAATTCTAGATATCTAGGGTTAGGGCTTTCTGAAATATTGCTAAAAAAATATTTTATTTGATGTGTTATTGCCATTTTAATAGAAATCGCATTAAATAGTTCTTAAAAATCAAAATCTAGCATTTATTACAAGTTAAAACCCTATTTTTAGTGCTGAGGTCATCATTATATTGTTGTTTTATGCATGTTTCAGCAATAAAAACTCAATTGCAAACCATAAACCTTGCATATCTAATTGATGGTCTTGATCTTATGTTGATTAAATTATTGTAAGACTATTTCCTCTGGCATGCCCTATCATTGAAAATCCATCGAACCCTAACTTTAACAGCCCTATTATAATTTATTTGCTTTAGTGGTCTAAGGACTACTTGTACTGTGGTAAAGATTATCTCAGCCCTCTAGGCTTCATCAGTACCCTATCCTGACCATTAGACCTCATCCATCACCTTGAACCCTTCTTATTGAATATCCTTATGTGATCTTCATAGGAAGCCTTCCTTATGAGGTAAATACCACTAAATAGCTGGAGAAAAGCTGCAAAGCTGACAGTGATAGCTGAACTCTTCTTGCCCCAGGCTCTGGACCTGCCTAGTGAGGCTTTGAGCTAGGTCTGCTAGATTTGTGGCAACAGGGCCATAACAATAGACATTTCATTGTGTCTCTTCTATAATAATCCAATTTCCATTATAACATTTTCATGGTCAAAAGAAAAAGTAATTCCCTTCTGAATCAGAAGTGCTAAGAATCTCAAGACTTCAACATAATTTGTCCACCTATAAATGATAGAAATAAAGGCACGAGGTGCAACCAAATTGGGATACACTAAACTGACAAACAGAATAGATATAAAGAGCAGAAATCAGGATTAAATGAAATTCACGCTCAAGCACTCATTTGATCACAGATTGTGCATGGAATGCAGCGCAGCAGCATATGTGGTTATTACAAGAAAAGGTAAGCAGATTAACAGCACTTACCACTGACGAAATGCGTACTTACCGAAGTGCCTACAGGTTTGTCAAGAACAACATATGATTCAGTCTCTGCAATAACTCTGGATAGCCAGTCAACCTCATAGCACCTGATTAGAAATCATTCAAAACTATGAACTTTGACACATAGAATGATATCAATGTTACAATGACTATATCAACAAGCAAGTTTAAAACAGAAGCCCATCAGTCATACAGCAAGTTCTGGTCAGTACGCTACAGTTTCCAGGCAATTTGGATCCTCGTCTATTTATATTTGTAATGATGTAAATGATCAAAGCAAACTTAAACCTGAGATGTTAATGTACCTTGGAAATCGCTTTGGATGCACATGAACACGTAAATATGACCCAGCTTCTACATATTCACTGGCATTGGTTATTCTGAAGGTTTTCTGTGCCTCTCTAACAGTTTTTCCTTTGAGAGATGCTCTCTTCTTCAATGCAGCAGGTGCAGTTACTTTTTTGAAGATCTTAAATTGTTCAGAAGTGGCAGTTGGAGGTGGGTTTGGACACACTAAGGCACAATAAACAGCTCCAAAATGAATGAGATCTGCAACATACCTTCAGAAACAAAAGAAAGTTTCTTAACTAAATTATATATTCGTTTGGTACATAATACTAGTTGGATTACAAAGAGTAATTTAGTCTGTTCAGTCATAAAAAGTATGAGATAGTTATTTTGTCCTTACAAATGTGGAAGATCAAGTGCTTGACAAATAAGGTCAACAACATTTCCTGTTTCCTCCATCACCAAGTGTTCAATCCTTGGACTCTGACTTTGTGTTGGACAAGGAAGCAAACGGTTGTACTCAGGATACCTGTGCCACAATAACAAAATAATTTAAAGAAAAAAATCAAGGTTATTAAACAAAATGCCACAGATAGGACAACAGAAATGAAAATTTGAAAAGAAAACATTCTCCATAACTAAATCACATAAAGAAACTAAACAAAACATTTATAAATCCAACAACTCAAGGAGAGCTCTGGCATCTTCAACAAAAAAGATCAAGCACTCTAGCAACAATATTGTTTCTTTAGCCCACTAAGCTACCTTGAGTGATTAAGTGCTCTGAGCTTCATGTAGAAGGTCTCAAGGTTGATCACCTGAGCTGGCTGCGTCGTTCCCTGCTTCACTCCATGTTCCTACCAGGTTAGGTGCAGTAATCAATGCCAATAGGTTTATGCTGGGTGTCATTTGTGAAATCTAGAGAAGTGCCCAATAGTTTCCCTAAGAGGGTTTGCCCACAAGGTTTTCCTTGGAAAAAACTTAATATTGTTTCCTTCATTCATGAAATTGACTCAGCCTGTAAAACTTTAATAGCAATCTAACTAGAATCAAATAATTTGAAAAAATTAATGGTTTAGTAAAATACATGATTGAAAAAGAGCATGAAGGTTACCCAAACAAGGTATTTGGAAGTTGGCAAGACAAGAAATGTAAAACTCCATGGGTTGGGTCCTATCTAGAGACATTGAAGATGGACTAGTAAGAACCCCTTTTACATCTATATGCAATTTATCTTTATGACCTTGTAAGACGGGTAGCCCACCAAAAGTGGGGTACCCCTTTAGAGAGCTTTCTTTCCAAAGTATCTTCCTTCAGCCGGCAGCAACAGCACTTGACAGCCACCTGATAGCTTTGATGTGCTATTTTGTCTCCGCCCCCTGAGCCAGTCATTGTGTACCCTTGCTCATCTGTCATGATCGTATGTTTGAAGGTGGGCCATCCAATCCTAAAGGTATTACTTTTTATTATGTAACTGGGTGTTTATGTTTGCTTTTCTTGGGCACACTTGGGTATGGATTACTGGGTGGCTTGGAAGAAGGGTTTTGACTATACTCTTGTTTCCTTACCTTAACTAGGGGGTTAATCCTGAATCCTAGTTCCAGGGAATCTCCTTTATTGGCTATTAGCTTAAGGAAAGGCACTACATGGGAAACACTGATTTTGGTTGCGTTGTCTTGCCTCCTGATATCATATATCTCACTCCCCTCCATTCATTACAAGCCCTTTTCACATTTTCCCTATCTGGGTTAGGGTCCACTATTGTCCATTGGGTTCACAAGTTGTTAGCATCACTTTCCCCTTGTCCACACCTTGGGTCAGGCTTGGAACGATGCCTTGGAGGTTGATGCAGCTAATAAAAGAGATAAAAGCATAATATGGCCACATACCAAAGAAAATATACCACAAAATGCAAAAGATGGTCGGGACCCCTTTATCATCATGGCCATCACCCTGGTTCCTTGGGCCCCTAGGAGTGTTCCTTGTATCATTAAGGAACCCCTGAATTGTTAGTTTTTGTAGCATTAGAGGTGTTCTATTCTCAAAACTTTGTGGAGAGGCTAAAACACATGAGTTCTCAATAACTCAAAAATCATTTCTAGAAATTCCACCTAAAAATGTCTCAATTAGATTATTAGCCTATTTTAAATATTTCCTAAGTCTAAACTTAAGAAAAGGTGTTAATTAATCAGAATTAATTGAGATAAGGTGTGAATCATCTAGAAGCTCACATGGATCGACTCTGATATCATCTTAGCCTTTGATTAAGTCTTAATCTTGGTCGTTGAAATCCCAACAGAAGATTATAAGAAGTCGATGGGTAGATGGAGAACACACACACAGATAGATTTCCTTCGAGAGTTCGATTTTCCAGAGAGCAGCAGTCAGTTTCCAGAAGAGTTCGAGCTTCAAAAGGGAAGCAGAGACAGAGAGGGGTAGTGACAGTGAAACCAGAGGAAGATTTTCTAGATCTAGTGAGTACTTTGCAGAGAGGCCGAGATTTTCTCCAGGAGGCTGCGCAGAAGCCTCAAAAGGAAATTCGATTTTGCTGAGGTGAAGCTGGTTTTCGGTTCCAAAGGCCGGAAAGCATTTCCAAAGTCCTAGAGAGACAGTTTCCCAATCAGCAGCAGATAGTACGGATTGATTTGGAGTTCTTCTGGGTTGAGTGTGCAACAGACTGCGCAAAGGTGACGCAGAAGCTTCGCAGGGTAAGGTGGATGGCTTGCTTTTGAGAGGCAGTCAAGTGTCGGAATTGCTTGCAGTGAGGGTAATTTCCCTCAGAAAAATTTTTGCTAGTATTTTCTTTGTAGGATTGCCAGTTTTCAACATCCAGATTGTATTCAGATTATTTCACTACTGCATAATAATTAAACTCTCAGCTGCTGCACCAGTTTTCCCAAGTTGGGTTTTTCCAGGGACATTTGTCCAAAAATAACTGTGTCAAATTTTTGTGAATGTGTGCCAGTATTTTCTCAAATTCCAGTTTATCTTTCACAAAATTTAATTTAGTGAAAATTGCAGCTGTGAATTGTTCGTTGTTTTTATTAGCAAATAAACTGTTAATTAATTTACAATTAGAAGAATAATTTCCAGTTGCTGCAATAGTTGAAATTTTCACATGAATGTCCAACCCCTAGTGGGCAATGAACTACCCTACACTAAGAGGATAATCACTGCTATATCATACACATCATGCTCCCATTACCTAGAGCCCCAAGCAGTAAAATAAAAGAAAAATAAATAAAAGGCAAAAGGTGTATGAAGATGGGTGGAAAAACAAAGGTCGGGGTAACTCATGTACCACAATTGCTCCCACCTTACATTCATATACTCAAGGTATGGGAGCTCCTTATCATAGCTACCCTTGTACCATGGCATGTGGCTTGGAGCCCTCCCTTTATTCCCACTCTGTTCCATCATTATTTCACATGACACCTACCATTTAAAGGATATACCTTGCAGATGTCATTCTCTTAAAGGTTAAAACTTAAAACCATCTAATAGGGTCCTTCATTAACCACTCCTACCCAGGAAGGTAACACTGTTACATGTTCAAAGCCCCAAATTTGGAAGGGAAACCCACTATGAAGTGTCCATTTATGCCCTTGATTAACAAGCTTACTCACTCTATTGCACTAATGAATTGTTGTATCCAAAGGTGAGGAGACGCATTGGATCTTATACAGGATTGCAAGTGAGTTTTCATCTTGGACTTGGCCTCCCTATACGGGATCCAAGCCCTCCAGAGGATCAAAATGGCATTTGTAGGGTGAGCGTTGAGAGCCATGTGCCTCCATTTATGCAGAGCATTGATTGCCACACCATGGGCTTCTTCAACACCACTATTTTCTTGTTCATTTCCTCAGTTATTCGAGATGATGATGTACTTGGACCAGGATGCCCCAGCTAGCTACACATTCCGCCTGACACTTAGCAATTGATCCAAGGCCCAAAGGAGGTTGTCTTGCCTATGAAGACATGGGAGGGCATGTGTCATCTTCTAGTCCTCAATGATGGAGCATCGACTTGATTTTGAGCCATCTGGAGACCCATGAGACCCATTTTGGAGCCCGGAACAAAAAATAGGGGTCCCGAAGATGTTTTGCAGCATAAGGAGGGCATCACCCTCTTCATCATGATCTTTGAAGCCCTCTACCACATTTCTAGCACAAGAGGCCTCAATGTTGCCTCTCTAAGCCTCGACACATGCATGACGTCAGCCTTGCGTGGGCTTAGGAGAGAAATAAAATAATTTTAAAAAGCTAACATGGTTGGCTTGTAACCATGGGTGGGTTACTTAGCATTAAGGCCATGTTAGAGGAGCTTGTTGTATTTGTTATTCGAACTCCTTACGTCATGTATAAATTGGAGAGGTCTCTCCCATTTCAAACCATGAACTATTGGATTTTCAACCTATTTGGAAAATTCAAACCTATAATTTGTGGATGGTTTTGTAGGATTATGAATGAATTTTGATACAATGTTCCAAAATAGGAAAAATAGTGCTATGCAAAGCAAACAAATAAAACAACACCATAAAATTGAAACATTCAGTGCACACCCATAAAAAGTCCAGGAATAACCAATAGCTGAGCCATTTTATTATAATCTGGGAGAAAAGTACAATAATGTGGAAATGGTGCACCTAGGCTTGCCTCAATGGCAAGCGTGATCAAGGCCAAGTGGTAATATGTCAAGCCAAAATGGTACAAATCACTGTTGCAATGATGCCCTGCGTTGCCCTAGTGAAATTGTGTTATCTGTTGCGAAGATGCTGCTGGAAACCCCACCTCTGGTGCTCAGAAAATTCCAGGAAATTAACCTGGAATTTTGGCCCAAATTCCCCCTAGCTCCTCTAGCTTCTGGCTGAGTTGGGACCCCTGTTTAACCCCTCAGATCTGCCCAAAGAATTCTGCAAAATTAGCCCCAAGCTCCTCAACCAAAACCCACCAAAACCCAGAAAGGGTTTGGCTTGCTTTTGACCCCGGAAATTTGGCCTCCCAAGAGCCACGCCCTCCTCCAACTGTTGAAGTGTACAACTTGCTTGTAACTCGGGAATAAGCCCTCCTAAACACACCAAAATGGCTGAGATAATCTTCCCCAAACTTCCCCTTATCTCTCCCGACAAATACTCGCTCCACAACTGACCCACGAATTCCCCACATGTGCCCAATGATGAATTCCTGTGCTAGACCCGAGTGTTGGAAATCACGCTGCTCCCAAACAGAAATCTCCAGCTCCCAAAGTCCTCCTAAACGCTAGTCTTCCCCTATACTTCTTTCTCCAAAACCCCTTTGGCAATTGCTCCCTGGAAGGCCACTGAATTATCTATTGCATATTCCACTACTGCATCCTTCTGGAGTACGCATTGACTGAATGATGGTTGAGTTGGGGGCTCTGAATATCCACATGTAATCTCCCAGAATGATAGAAAGAACCTCACTAGGGTGGCACTCGTGGTCCACCGAAGAGAGGGTGAGTTCTCTGCTTGGAGAACTCGTGCTAAACAGCGGGTGACCCAACTAAGTTGCATGAGCAACTAAGGTTGAGTTCAATATGTCAAAAAGATGCCAAATGAGGCTAAGCCTCCTCTATTTATAATTTGTGAGCCTCTTTTCCCATGTGGGCCCCCTCCAACTAGCAATTCGACTTTCCCTCCTTAATCATTCGATCGTCCCTCTAAGGTGGTGCATATTTCCTCATGTCGGTGGCCCCCACACTATGCCAACAAAACATTTTGGGCCCTTTTTCCTTCCCAAGTCTTTTCCAAAAATCACATGGGTACCATGGCCTCCAAAATTGTCAAAAGTGTAGAATAAATAAAATTGTAACAATTTAATTTCGGAAGGGACATTACAGTTGATGTTTGATAATATTGTCACATTTTTGGAGCTTCTAATTGGCATTGTTGTGGATGGATATACTCTTCACTATCTTGTAAGTGCTCTTTATTAATGAATTTCGCTAATGTCTAATGCATGGAATAATTTCTCATGGTTATTAATGTGCCCTAGTTACTAAATTGAAATTGGAAATCTTGAGAATTTTTGCATGTGTTACTCATTGAATAGTGAGTGAATGAATGTTCCTAGGGGATTATTGCATGCTATCCTTGAAACTCCATTAACAAGTGTCTAAGAAGTGTAAATATCTAAAAGGGGGCGAAAGCGTTAACCTTTAGGTCTCCTTGAAGAGCGAGTTGCCTATATCAAGATCTTTCATGACTCCAAATCTCCCAATGGCCAGGCATTGATCCTAAATCCTTGATGGTCATCAAACTCAAAAAAAGAAATCTCTTTTCACCTCTATTTTTCATCCCTTGAAGGATAAGGAAGCTTCCCTAGGGCTTGGTGCGAAATCTTTTGGAGGAGGTATTTTCGAATTTTGTTTGGATAGAAATCTTCCTTAGTGTCTCCTAGAGGTCCTCAAGTTTTGATGGAATTCCCACTATGGATTTTCCATAAATTTTGATGCCCTAGTTGTCGCATCAAGAGGGAACCCTAGAAGCTAATCCTTCAATATGGGGATTCTTTGAAGGAAAATTCTCTAGTACTCGGTGAAGTAAATCATACATTGCCTTTTCTCTCACCTACCTTGACCTTGGATGTACATATTGTTAGCGCTTGAAATTTCACCTCAGGCTGAAAAAGGCAAACCTCAAGGCAACATCAAACCATTTAGCCTCGTAGCTAGCCCTACGGGGCAGGAGAAGGCTCTCTCCGGTCAATCTCAAATCTTCAATGGATGAGATGACCAATAGGGTAACACTGATTTTAGGCTAGTAAATTGATAAAAGGGGTTTTTTAATAAAATGACGGGGTTTTTCTGGGCTGCATGGGCAGAGTAACAGCTTGAACAGAGAAATATAATAAAAAACACAGATTATCGACTAAGGCAAGGTAGGCAAGAAATTTAACATCAAATTGAGATTAAATGGGATGGAAAGACTGGTGAGGAGCTGACAAGGGCATAGGAGATGAATCCTTGTCAAACAGAAGAAAACATTAAATATTGAACAAACTTAAAGGCAGAGCATACAAATGATGAATTCTACCTTAACACTTCATCTGTTCAATTAGAAATGATCATGAAGTGAAATGAAACATAACAGTTTACATATGAAACAGAAGAAAAACTTATGCTAACTTTCATACCACAGGAATCTCAGAAGTCAGAGCCGTGTAATTTCATTAAAAATCTCTGTCTAAAAACTGTACGATAAAGCTCTGTTACACACACCTCTCAGCACTCAGAATTCTCCCCTCTCTCTAAGAATTTACAATTAAAATAAATACTATCTGCAGGAAACAGATCGACCCAAAACAGGGCGTTGTTTAAACTGACATTACAAAAATTAACAAAAAAGCGTTTCATCTATTCTACAAATAGAACAGCGTTCCTCTAAATCTTCTACGATTGGTTTATTAAGAGACAAAATCTGGAGCAAAGATCTCATGAAATCATGACTGAGGATCGAAATAGGCAAATTCGTTTCTCTTGAAATCCTCTGATGGCTAATAAACCGGAGCGCTGATGCTTTTGAATCGGGACTGAGGATAAAAATAGGCGAATTGACCCTGTTTTTCTGCTGTGACAGATGTCTTTTACTTTTCACCTTCGCTTTCTTCTCTATTCCAGCAGACATCGTAAATTCCACCGCTTCCTCTGTATGTCTTGACAAGGCTTCCTTCCTTCGCAGACCATATATGCAAACACCCGTCGCACAACCCACTTGAAAGCATTTGAATATATAGGTTCACTGTGAGTAATCAATTTGAACAATTGTCTTCCTTGCTCGACATCCCATAATTTGATTGCCGAGTCAAATAAGTTCATTAGGATTATTTGTATACAGACCAGTGGGGCTCCACTTGACGGCATAGATTTCCTTCGTGTGCTCCTTGAGATCATGTAGACACGTATGTTGCTTTCATACTCCATATCTTTGTTGTCAAGTCAATGCTCAGACCCGAGAAAAGATATGCAATAGATAGACTATCTTGTAAACAAACAAAATCATCTTCTGCGCCTTTGGCATTGCGCGTTTTACCATTAGGCTCATTCAAATGAACAACTCCATCGTCTGGACCCTTTCATTATTGGACATAATTCTTCCCATTTGTTGAAGATGAATACAATTGCTCTCGTAAACCCATTTTTTCCTCAATTTGTTGCTCCCTAAGTGACACACAATCATTAGTTGCGCCTGAAGCAATATGTAATGTTTGTCGATTATCAGCTGAAGACATGTTTGTTCTTACTTGACCTTGAAAAGGATATATTTCCCCAGCACTCGACGGTATATTCATTCATCCTCTCAGTGACACTTCTTGATCGTTATGTACTTCAGGCGAATAACTGTTTAATTGTATACTATTTATTTGTAACTGACATGGATGACCTAAACCTCTAGCTGAAGCATCAAAACTGCACGTAGATGACCAGAGGCCTGGTTGGGTCTTCAAGCTACAAATGGACCATTAGATTTGGCTGACATAATTGAGCTCTCATTCATGGGAAAAGGACAAATAAATTGCCCTGTGGCTGTAAGTGATGCAACAGGTTTTCCCTCTAATGTGGGTGAACGCCCTGCAGACCTTGGTAACGGAGGTACTGCTTGCAAAAATGGCCCTTTGATCATCCTAATCAAGGAATCTTTCACCGAGTTTGATCGAAATGCTGCTGGAACATTCTGATGTATTGCAAATAAATTCTTAATATGGTCTACAAGCTCCAAATTCTCCATGATCGGATGTGTGGAACCAAGTTGGACCACTCCATGAGGAACTACAGCTACAACAGCGATTGTCTTGATCCTAGCTGCAAATTGATTCTGCCATCCAGTCTCGAGCATCGACTGGCGATTAATTGTGCCAATGGTATTTGTTATACTAGTGAAGTCTTCTCCATATATCCATTTATGTTTCCCCATTAATGCCGCATGTCCAATAATTCCCTCACCCAATGAAAAGACCTGATATGACATTTTAGCCACAGTAAGACTGATCTTATCTTCCAGGCAAGAACAATCTTGACCAGAGAATATAAAGTTACAGGAATTTTCACCCATCTCCAACATGCTGAGAAATGAGTCAGACATCATAACTGCATAACGTGAGCTTGTCGAAGGTTTTGCAAACTCACAGTAGCCATCTTCCCACGTCAACATCCATGTTTATTTTCTTCAAATTGTTATATTATCAAAACATAAATGAATTTGAAGCAGATTGTCGATTCTTCATTTTCAAATTTCTCATCATCCATTGGAGGCACATCAGCATCTGATCTTCTTGAAGAAAACCGTAGAACCACTTTCTTAATGATTGTCTCCAAGCCTCAAAGACATATTATTCACAGTGTCACCACTAACAGGCACAAAATCATCTCGGATCACATTCCGTTGATCAATAAGATGCAGGGCATGCATTCCCAGCGCTAACACAAATAGCTGTGACAATGAAGTTTGTTTGGGATTTCCAGTGAGATCTCTCCAAATAGCTTGTAACTTGCTTTGCCTCTGATTGCTGATGATATTCTGAATTGTGCTTTTGCAGGGATAGGAGCTTGAAGTCGCTGTCATTTGAAGAGCTGAAGAATTTTGAAACATTTTGACAAATAACATATTCTCAAAAAACACATTTAATGATTTCTTCTTCAAAACAGGGTTTTGAAGAAGAATCAATCTCACACTGACATAAGACGGAGTCTAACACATATATCACGTGTCAATTCTCAACCCTAGGTCTTGTGTAGTCCCTTTTCAAGGGTTTTTCATTGAAAATTTTTATAGTTTCTCCCAAAGTTTGCACCTTGGTTGAACCTTTCCATTGAATGAGTTGCCTCGCTTCACTTCAAACCTATTATAGAGACATATACGCAAGTGGGCCATATTGGCACTCCTCCGTCAGTGAAATCCGAGAAGAGTAGGGGACTTAGGTTGTGGTGACAGTGGGCCTCTGTGGTACCCTCTAACTTTTGCCTCTCTGCGAGGCCTGCTAGTTTGTGCAGCAACATTTTTTGCGTCATTGCAGGGGAGGGAGCGAGTCTCCCATCCCTGTGAATCGTTGAGGAATTGATTCTTGAATGACACTATACATATTCCTCTAGTGACTGCATTTCTTATCAAAACTCCTAGTTTACTTGGAGGAGAAGAACTTGAAGACAACATTCCTCCTAGGGCTAGATCTGATACAAGAAGAGGAGAAAGATCTTCATCTCTTATTCGAACTAATCTACTCCCCAAGTTTGAGGAAGTTGATCATAATACTAATGCCAACATGAATAACCAAAATGCAAATGCCACTGCCGAAAACTAAAATGTTAATCAAAAACCTCCTAAACATAAGAGGTGGCATGTCGCATCCTTAAACCATTACTTGATAAATATCGTGAGTGGTTGCCTAAGTTCAATGAGGATGGTACAAAGAGTGATGAGAAACATGTCTCTAACTTCATATGGAAAATTAATTTCAAAACATCAAGGAAGAAGAAGAAGATGTTGTTCTTATGCTTTTTGCATCATCCTTGGAGGGCAAAGCCAGGGATTGGTATATGCGATTACTAGAGCGAAGTGTTCCTGATTTTGAAACATTTGAAGAAATTTTCAAGAAGCAATGGGCTAATCACCTGGATGGAGGTATGGCACTTGGTAAGTTCCTAAATATGATGAAAACTAACAATGAAAATATGAAAGATTTGGTCCAAAGATTTGAAAGTTCATATTGGGACATGTCGGATAAGTTGAAGCCCACCAAAGATATTGTGTTAGAAGAAAATACACAAGCAATTGGAGGGCATTTTTCATATATCATTAGGGAAAAAGTAACCCAAAACATTAATGAGGCAAAGTATATGGTCATTCAAGTTGAATGAAACATTAATTCTTCCCACATTGACCTATTTACTATCTCCGAGCCAAGCTCCAAGTTGCCAAAAGCAAGAAAGAAGATGGAATGAAAGAAGTGAAAATGTTGGCAATGAAGGTTAGTGTGATGTTTGCCTCTCAAAATGTTGCTATTAACAAGATTGTTACCCTAGAGAAAGAACGCATCAAGTGCCAACATCTCAAAACTAATATGAAAAAAAAATATTCCTAGGAAGAATGAAGGAAAGGAACAAGAGGTCCCGGACACCTTGGCTCCCACCAATGTCGTGGACCAAGGTAGTACATCCAATGAGGACCCCGAGGAAGATGAAGAATCACAAGAGGAAACTAAAGAAGAAGAAGTTGAACAAATGAACAATGTAGACCAAAATTCCTCATTCAATATCTTGTTCGCTAACTGCGTTGGAACTGCGTCACCTCCTCTAGGAACTTTGTCACCCTCCCAGTGAGCCTTCCTGGCTCAAAATCATATTGCAGTAAACTGATTTGCATTACCTACTTGTGTTCTTCATTTGAACAAGTTATTTTCAGAAATATTCAGAAAATATTAATGCAAATACACTACAACCTACACCACTGTAGGGCGTACCACAAGGACAAATATAATGTCTCCATCAGCTCCCTAGAAGCAACTTTGCAAGAAGAAGTCATGATTCCTCATTCACGAACAAGATGGAATGCTTCAAATGCCACAACATTGGGCTCATGATTGTAATAATACATATTAGAACAACTCAGAAACATATTGAGCACATACATAAAACCAGAGACAAAATATATTGGCGGAAAAAGGCTGAAGCTTCATGTATTTTCTCTCATTATTATTAAAAAATTGAATATAATGTTACAAATAAATAGATGAGAGATAGTGTTCTCAAGATAGTGCGTTCTATATTAGACACTTTTGGTTGAGATTATTTCTCCTTTGGTTGAGATAATTTCTCACCAGACACACATCAATATAGGAGTTACCTAAACTAACTCCTATCTTAAAGGAACAACCCAAGAGTTAGGCACAAATTCCTAACTTGGAATATTTAATTTATTTATTTATTTTTGGATTTGTTATTGTTTTATGAGAGAGGCTAACATGTAACTTGACTTGGGTTACTAACCAGACTAAAAACATGACTACCAAGCAAGAGAAGAAAGTCACACAAGTTTGGAGAAGAAAGAAAATTGGATCAGAAAGCCTCTTGAGCACTTAAGACATCAACTCATGTTGTTGAGTACATCTTTGGCAAATATGATATTCCAAGTTTTGATGATGAAATTCTGCCAAAAAGAAGACCATGCATATTGTTAGGGGGAGTTTGTGATTCTTGTCTATTCTTGCAGAAGCTATCCGTGAAGAGTCCTATGAAACCCTTGATGAGTCACACAATGGACGATCATCTCTCGAAAGTAATTCCATTGAAGAAAATCATGATATTATGTCTTCACTACAAACCCATTGTTTGAGATATCTTCCATATGATCACAAGGCAGCTAGAGGAGTTTATGCAGACAGGGGGGGTTGGTTGATCATCTACCTCATCCATTTCCATGAAGGCATGCAGAGGCTTGGGGGGAGCAAGTACATTAAAGAAAAGCATAATGACAGAGGGAGTTACAAAGAGCAACATGACAGGGGGAGCAACATATCTATCATGGAGAACTATCATTGATGAAAAAAATACGATGGAGCAGCATGTCAAGAAGCAACTTGATAGAGGGAGTACTTGGACACCCCATTTTCCATGGATGTCAAAGGGGAAGAGAATGTTGAAAGGGCAAGAATATTGCCATCAATAACAAAGGGGGAGACTGTTGGTCAAAGTTGTCATTGGTGTCAATATGGCATTGTTGGAGATGGCAAATATTCTTGTGATGCATTACCCTTTGAGATGTTGCCCTAGCCTCATTATGCAAAACCCTAAGCATGAAGATTGAATCACGATGACAAACTACATTTATATCCCTATCTTGAATGATCTAATAATGCATAATCTAATGATGAACAATGAAGCCCATGATCTAATGATGAACAATGAAACCCATGATCTATCTTGAATGATCTAATAATGCATGGATAAATGATTGGCAAATAAGATATCCTAAGCCTTAGCCATGATTAAAGATGCCCGTGAAGACATATTGAAAAGGCACCCTAGCCTTATTGAATGATGCTCATGATGTTGGAAGCCCTAATCCTAATGAAGAATACATGTGAAGGACCCCGCATAAATTTGAAGGCCTAGGTCTATGAAGAAAGAACCCTAGCACTGTCCAAAGCATGAAATCCTAAAATAATAATGACAGTTCACAAAATACAATTTTCTTGAAGGAAAAATGAACTCACCTAAAGATGAAATTGACACCAGCTTGTAGAGGACATTTTCCTCTTTCCAACGAGCTATTGCATGCCCTCTAACTCATTCTAGATTGAGAGAAAATGAATTTTTAAGTTAAAATATTATATTCTTTGATGCCAGCCGACCTAAGCCTACCTATACATGTCGGCATCTCCTCAAATAGATGTGACTGTTCATTATAACTCAAAATGTGTATAAATAGGAGTTCGGACTCCTCATTCTAAGCACAATTTTTCGGTGAAAATCACAGGAATTCAGAGAGAAGGCAAAGCGCAGCAAGGGGCCAAGGAGGACTTGATATCTCTGTTTTGGGCAAATTCTATTAAAGGCTTTGAGGACAGTCATCTATTACAATTCGGTTTTTGGCACAGAGAACAGTCTTGACTGTGGAATAATTGCACTATACTTCAGATTTCAGAGCTACAGCAACTTTATACCTCAGACCTGTTGAGACTATACTCCATACCTCGAATTTCAGAGCTACAGCAACCTTACACCTCGGATTTGTGATTACAATGGACTATCATTTGGAGTTTGTCCACCTCTAGCAGCTCGGATTACTGATTACAGTGGACTATCATTTGGATTCTATAGCAGCTCGAACAGGTGTAAGATTGGTGACTGTTGAATTCAGATTAGTGGCAATCTTCCAGACAGACCACACCTCAACTCAGACAGACCTGTGACTATAAATCTTGGTCTATACTCTTGTAGTAGCACGGACTTTGGCAGCATCCTGTGGTGAAACTCAGTGTTCAGACCTGTCGTAAGTACATCTGTGGAGGTATTACCCTCGGTCATGTTGAAGATTTCAAACAGTGCTAAGCATCGATGCTTGGATCTGTGGAGGAGTAGTGAAGTTCTTGCACAGTGGAGTTTTCGGAGCCTTGTTTAGACTAAACAGTCACATAAGAGACATGGTCTCATAACCCTGTTACAGCTTGGAGAAGCTTGGACAGTCACCATTGTAGCTTGAATTTGTGGAGCAGTCTAAGGAAAGTGTGAAGTTCTGGTGTGGCTTGTTCAAGCACAAATAACAGTCATTGATTAAGGCTTGAACAGTGGCTTTGGGTATCATATTTGGAGCAGTCCTGAGGCAGAATTGTATCAGATTTTGGAGTCACCTTTAGAAGACTCATGGAGACCTATTGAAGACACCTTGAGGCCTGTATTATAGCATATCATTGGCATCATTTGAAGGAAAGCCTAATATAATAAACTAGAAGAGCAGTCCCTGTTGAATGCTTAATTGAAGTTGAAGCTTGGTGTAGACATCTTTTGGAACAGTTGAAGACATCATTTGGACCAACTCTTGAAGACAAACTTGGAGTGGCCTCAATTAGAAGACTTTTGTATTGACTTAAGGATTTGTGTAGCAGACCTTGGAGCATCATTGAAGCCATACCTTGGTTGTAAACATTGTGGAGCACTTGAAGGATTGTTTGGGATAGACTTTGAGCAACTTATTGAAGACACCATGATGCACTGCTGAAGGCCCTCATGATGTAACCTTGAAGAGACTTGTTTGGGTAACATGAAGAGTTGCGGAGACACCTTCATGAGAAGACAAAGTTGTAAATGATGAGCTAAGTGTCTTGGAGATCGTTTGAGGGCAGTGTTGAAGGTGAAGATCTATGTTGCCAGGAAACGTGGGTGCGGGGACGGGGACGGCATTTTTGGAAACAGGGTGCGTGGGTTCGTCGGGTAATATAATAATATTAAATTTTATAAATTATAAATTTATAATTAATAATATATATGAAATTTGAATTTGTATATTTTATCAACTTTAAACAAGAAAACTTTTATGATAATCATTTAAACATGTTTAGTCTCTCCCATATAAAAACACAATTTTTTCATAGGAGATTCTTCTCAACCTGATAGTGGTCTAGACTTTTCTTGATGTCTAATCATCACCTGCCCCATGCATGGTGTGCTCTGTGGTAAAGCAATCCCAAAAAGTTAAAACAGTGGCAGCCTTACCCTTCCACAAAACACGCTTATTCATTTAAGCATATTTTCCTAGTTTTAATCTTAACATGATGTTATCAGAATGCTGTGAGAAATTGGCAGATTTTGATACTTAATTTAGCCATTTTCCAAAATAGCCCTTCGCCATTTAACAGCATCAGCTGATTACGGCTTATGGCTGGTCTCAATCCTACTTTCTATTTGGCCGAGTCTAAACTCGTATGTGTGCATTTACAGTTAATAATTTGATGGTTATTAACTTATTTGGCTCGGGAATGAATGTTTCATAAATTCATTCCAAATTGATTTACAAGAATCTGCAGGCTCAAATTACAGAGTAAGAGGTCTCTTTTCCAGTTCTAGTTTCGATGCCATATAATATTAAAGACATTGAAGATCCACAAATACAAGAGATTCATAATTTAGATTGAGACTCTAACAAACCTTGGGCATAAGTTTTGAAATTGTTTTTATAAATTTATAGCATAAGACTAATGGAGAGACTGATCATAAGAGGCTCTTGCGATAGGAAGGGACTCATGAATGTGCGAACAGCTACCCTTTTTTTTCCAACTATGGTCATCACCTTATTGAATATTTCCACAAAGCTACAGCCAATATGATATGATATTCTGCTTGTGGGATTGTACACCCATAATGTTCCTGTTATCGCACAGATTGTCACGACAACGCTCGGACCGGGGGCTGTCACTCTGATCCCCGATCTCTCCGTTTAAGCCTGTCTCCCGCGGCTAAGGGGGGTAGACCCTGTAGGAAAATGGATGACCAACTGTGAACCAGTTGGGTTGGGAGACACAAAAGGAAACCAGCACTAAATTGATTTTATTAATTTAATGGACCAGTGCCTTGTGAAATGAATGATTAAACGATTAATTGTCAGATGCTGCAGGAATATGATCTCATTAACAATCGCTTACCATCAAACAACAAAGATTAACTTTTACCACATGCGAGATAATCAATAAATGCTCGATGCTTTAACGATATTCCAGCAATTAAATGTCTAAAAAATAAATGCTTTAAACAACCTGGAAACTTAAATGCTGACCCGCTACCACTTTCATATAGC
Source organism: Pinus taeda (assembly GCA_000404065.3). Taxonomy (NCBI): domain Eukaryota; kingdom Viridiplantae; phylum Streptophyta; class Pinopsida; order Pinales; family Pinaceae; genus Pinus; species Pinus taeda. The sequence goes on along the minus strand of APFE030835896.1, from coordinate 67,083 downwards.
CAACTTGTAAATAAACATTTTAAGTGCATTTAGCTATAGGAAAATACCACAAAAGTCACCAAAATGGTTTTTCACTTTTTAGTTAAAATTTTTATTTTTATTTATATTTTTTATTTATTTTATTATTTTATTTTAATTTAAAAAAATAAAACTAAATTCTTTCTGTTTAAATTCTAAATGTCAAAACTAAAACCAAAATTTAAATCTAAACTAAAATATAACTAGACCCAAAGCTAATAAAACTACAACTTAAACCAAATGAATCAAAAGCTAAATTAAATTTAATATCTAGTCTAAAGTAAAAAAGAAAGACTTTTTATGCCTTTTGTATTTTATATTTTTTTTTTGAACAAAATAAAACTCAAATCTAAATAAAACAACGAAAAGACTAACTCTCTCTTTTTTTGTTATATTTTTTTATGATTATAAAATTGTAAATCTAAGATCTAAGTAAAACAAAGGCTAAAGCAAAACGATAATTCTAAATTACACCCTAACTATGCATTGGAGACTAAGTAAAGAATAACGAATTCCCTTTTTTCTTTTTTCTTTTTTATAAAGATCAAAAATTAAAATAAAAAACTAAAGCCTACAGCAATCTAGTTCTAAAAAAAATAAAATGAAAACCGAAGAAACTTACCAACGCATGGAAAAGCTAAAATCTAAGTTTAAAAAAAAAACAAATGGAAATCGATTTTTTATATTTTTTACAAAGATAAAAATTTAAAATAAAAATAAGACTAAAATCTAAAACTAACAATAATCTAACTTTAAAAAATAAAATCTAAAAACTAACGGACGCATATAAACAATAGAACAGAGAAAAACTTACGCAAATCAAATTTTCTTTTTGTTTTGGCTGTAGCGTTTGCAGGTTGATGGCCGACGACGGAAGGAAGAGACAGCTGAGAAATGGACGAGGGAGATAGCAAAGAAAGGCGTGGGTTTGCAGGTGGACTGGCTGCGGGTGGCACGTGGAGCAAGTTTGCTTGAGGGACAGCGTGAAGGGAAGGGCTACGTTTGCATGAGGAGATGATATGGCTGTGGAGAAGACAGAGATCGAAGAGTAGAAAAATTCGTTGCAGGTTAGGGACAGCAGATGTGGTTTGCTGCGAGGAAATGAAAAACTGATGGCAGCTGAATGTGGAGCTGGATGAATTGGCTGAGGAGGGAGATGCGTAGTGTTTGCAGGATGTTGAGCGTGGGAGAGTAACAGTTGAAATAGACGCAGATTCTGATTGATAACACGCAGGTTTGGGAGCCACGATGAAATGGGAACCCGCGTAAATATGGGAAAATGTAGGTCCAAGGGTTTGGACACTTCAGAAAAGAAATTTTGAAATTTTTCCCAAAAAAATTTAAAACCCCAGGCAGCAGCAAACAAACTGCCCTAGAAAACCCCTGAAACTTTCCACCAAAATCAAAGAAATTTAAATTCTTTGTTTCAGATTTTTCTGCAAGAGCTGATAGATAGAAAGCTGAGCTGAAAGATGACAGTGCTGAAACCTGGCAGCAAATCCGGGAGGCTCTCTAAAAAAAATTCGGAAATTTTCTTGCACAAATTGAAACCCCAGCAAGCAGAAAGCTGACCTTCTTCAGAAAAATTGAAAACCTGTTGAAGATTATCCCTGCAAACTTTTCAAAACTTTCAAAATTATGGCTCTATAAAGCCAGATTTGTCAGTTATCATCTAAAATATTTTAGGAAAAAACTTCAGATTGCTAATGAAATGCTTTAAAAATCTCTCATGCAAATCATAAAATAAACTAAATGATTAACCCAGGATCAAAACCAGCTGGGCTCTGCAAAAAGTGCTTATGGGAGTTGGCTGGTTCAGCCTAGAACTTCCCCTAACGCCCACTGATCTTCTTCAACAAGATATTCCTGCACAGCTCACTTTAACCATCAATAAAGAGAGAAAAAATAGTACTAGATGCAATAGAGATACCTGCCATTACTTCAGAAACCCTAACACCATTCAAATCCTAGCATGTGAACAAGATACCTATGCTCAACAATACTCTTCATTAAGCTGTTATTAATGGCTGAAAATTAAAATATGCAGAAAAACAAAATAGCTCACAGCACTTGAAGAGAGTAACACCAGCAAGATTTTGACCCCAAAGTCTTCTTTATTAGCACCAAAAAATATTTACACGAGAGCTTCTTCAGCCAAAACTCAGATCCAATATCTAATATCTCAAAAGACCCCTAGCACCCTATTTAAAGGAAAAATCCCAACGGCTAGTTTGAGTGATCCATGTCAAAACGATCTCGACCATTGATGAGGATCAAGACGTCTCTTAATCTCATCCGTCGAATTTTTTAATGCATTAAAAAATTGAAATTCAAATATTATTATTTTATTTAAAAAAATATATATTTATTTTTAATTTTTATTATTTTAAGTAATCTTATTTTTATATTATATTTATTTTTTTATTTTTTTATTTTTATCTTTTTTTAACATGGATCATCAAAATAGCCTTTTGGAAAAATTCCCTAGGAACTAGGACATAAAGCATGAGGGGATAAAACATTTTCACCCTCAGCTCTACATTGACTTTTACAAATTTTACATCTTCAGGGGAAAAACCCTATGACAGACCCCATAGACGACCCAGTTCTGCAAACAAAAAATAATTAGCAATTAACTACTAGGATTCTCCTAAGACTCTAATGATAAAATTCATTCGGCTTGCAGGTTGAAGAAAACTCAGCCGATAATGGATCGTGAGACGAAAAACTTCCGAAATGAGGTATCACTGAAAATTAGTCACCTAGGCAATTTACATACATGACTCAGCTCTGCTAAGATTATTTACATCAAATGCAACTGGGGTTTACAACTTTATAAGATCAGGAGAATGACGATGACTGCTGAATGGCACGAACATCTCGATCAAGCGTTGTCCCTTTTTGCGAAGAAAAGGGGGTGTACTGCTTATGGGTAGTTGACACACAGCGGTCAACAGTTCCTTTTATAATATTGAGATATCATAATCATATATGATTTCAGCATACTGTGTCGCTCATAAGTTTTGAAAAACTTATCACTGTTGATAAATTTTTACAATGATTCATTACCCTTGAGCAGCACGTCATGCCCACAAAGCAATGCTAAGGCAGGTGAACAAAGACAGTCTTTGGAAACTGTAATCTTTGGAAATGATGGCAGAAAATTTCCTTGAGAAACATTTAGAAGACCTTACAACCATCTCTGAAGGACAATCCAGACCAATGACCATCAATGACTCCAAAAATGATATCATTCGTTTATGGCATATCATTTTTTAAATTTCAATAAAAAATATTATAAAAATTAAATTTTAATATAATTTTTTTATGAAAAACCCAAAGAACCCAACCCGAAGAACCCAAGAACCCAAGCACACAAAGAACCCGAAGAACTCGAAGAACCCAAGAACCCAAGCACCCGAAGAACCCAAGAACCCAAGAACCCGTTAAAGGAAAAGAACCCAAATTTTTTTTTTGAAGAACCCGGTTCTTCTGGGTTCGTCTGGGAAGAACCCGTACCTGAATCCGGTACTTGGGTGCGGGAACCCGGGACGGGTTCGAGAACCCCACCCCCGGGTGCGGGTACCCATGCAACACAGGTGAAGATATTGTCAGGGCTCGTTTCAAAAGATATTAGGAGCCGTGAAGAATCATTGAACCCATATTGAAGAATTGACGTTGTGGGTTGGAGCCCTAGAGGATAGGAGTCCTCAAAAAGACCAGGTTGGAGCCTGTACTAGAGATAGGGTTGGAGCCCTAGAGGTTGGAGCCTCATAGAGACAAGGTTGGTGCCTTGGGAAGATAGGGTTTGAGCCCTAGAGGTTGGAGCCTTGTGAAGTCCAAGTTAGTGCTTGGCAAAGTACAGGTTGGAGCCTGGGTGATGGGAGATTGATGTCTTCATCTAGGATTGGAGCCCTACATTATATTGTACTTGATTTATTGAAAAGAAGAGGATTGAAGTCCTCGTTATTCCTTATTAATAAAATTATTTATTCTTATTGTTCATTTTGTGTTCTAATTATAAGTGATCTAACTGGTAAAAATAACAATTGAAAAGAAATATTGATTCCCCCCCCCCCCCCCTCAGTATTTCCAACACCCAGGTGCAATTTTTATGGGTGACCCTAGAACCTTAAAACACTTTTCTAGTTTTGTTGTTTTATTAAGTCAGCTTGGAAGTGGATCGCAAGCTAAGTTACCTGACACATCCCTTCCTCCCCCCATGTTTTGAATCCTTCATGTCGAACACAATATGTGTTAGACATGAGTTTGACTCGTGTCTTGTGTGCATGACATGAGTCAAACTCGTCTCTGACATGTGCCTAGATTGTGTCACAATTTTCGAACACGTGTTCGAAAAAAAGTGACCCCCGTGAAGCTTAAAACTTGGTTCTGCCCCAACTTTTTGCTCATTCAGTTGAGGTTTTCTAGTTGTGGGAGGATTTAGAATGCGAGTAAGGGAGAGTAACCATTTTTAGAGGAGAATCAATGTGTTGGTAACTAAATTGGCCATCCATATTTTTTTATTTTCGGTACAACAGTGCATTTTTGCTACAACAATTTGTTTTTTGCTTGCAATGGCCTAATTTTCTTTCATATCACAACAATCATGGCTCAACCAAGGGTAGTTGGAAAAGGTCAAAGGAAGGGGAGGAATGCCCCCATTGATAACGTCCCCCCTCCTTCCTTTTCATCAAGGCCTACAAGTGTTCCATCTATTGGAAGTGGGGCTGCAACAATAGCTTCAAATGTTGAAAAAACATTCTTTTAGCAAGACAGCAGGCTCAAGAACGAACATATCTATTGTAGAAGTATGTTACAAGACATCAAGGGTCAAAGAACAAGTAAAAGGGATGAGGCAATGTTCTTTGGACATGCAAATTTGTTGATTTTTCCAGGCAATGGAAGAGAAAAGAATCAACGAATTTGGGTTTAACTTGAGATTTAATACAATGACTCTTAATGAAACCGCTAACCAAGGAAACCTAGGGTAAAGAACAAAATTGGAGCTAGGACTTGGGATAATTCCAAATCTAGCCACGGGAAATCCTTCAAAATTTGTGAGGACCTAGAGGACACCCTATTATGTAAAAAATTAGTTAGTATTTAATTTTAGGTTAATTAGATGAAAGGGCACGATCATAAGAACATGCCCCTTCCCCAGAGGGTGCCCATGGTGATATATAAGCCAAGAACTCCCACTGTAAACAATCATCTTCTGTCAATAATCATTAATAAATATTCACACACACACACACACACACACACACACACACATATATTATTATATATATAATATATATATATATTTCTGCGTATCGAGAAATTTTCCACTTCATTGGTATCGGAGCAGTCAAATCCTCTCGCCTGTGCTAGTTTCACGCATCCATCCACTGCTGGTTTCACGCATCTGTCCACTACTATCACTGTACTTACCTTCTGCTGCCATCGTCACTACCGACACCCTGTCTACGCACTTCCCGTCTGGACTACTCTCGCTGCGACTATCCACAACCACCACAGTCGCCAAACCCTGCCCCCCGCTGCGTCTATTCTTCTACACATCCGTCAACCTCGTCCACTTCGTTGTTGCCTGTCCGACTGCCATTCCCGTCCCCCCTATACGTGTCCATAGCCGCTGTCTGTATCTACCGCAGCCGTGGATATTCTGACTTTAGTGAACCACTGACCCTGTCCCCAGCCACTACCGACTGCTTCTGTTGCAATAATCGTCCACGAACCCGCCTTAATTCTTCCCTTCTACCACATCTTCGTGCACCACCAGTGGTCACGCAGTCCCATTCTGTCGAACGTCCTACCACTACCGTGAATTCGTCTACGCTGAAGCGAACCTGGGCACACAAGCCATCGAAGCTCACCGTTCCAGTGCAATTCACTGCTATCAGAATTTCGCTCCACGAATTCTTCCATATCGTCGTTACTTCCACTCTGCAACGCCGTTGTAGATTGCCTTCATCGCACAACTGCAGCCTCCCATTAAATGCCACGAAGCCACTGCCATTTCTATGTTAACCACCTTTGACAATCCACAAATTCCTTAACCTCGTTATCGAGCCACATCTGTTGCCAAACCATCGTGCCGTTCCATTCCGATTTAAATTCGATATTGGACTTTCATTATATATATTTATAATATATATATAACTAAATTATATGAAATATTATATATTATATTAATATATATTATATATAATTTATTTAATATACATATTTTTAATAGTTGAAAACTATATGTTATATTAAATTTAATTATTTAAATTAAAAAATATATATATATTTTAAAGCTGGTAGATAAATATACGCCCCCACAAACTCGCTCAATGTCGATAATGACAATGGCTGATTTCCAAAAAAAATTGTTTGGCGCGGAGCATAAGATAAATAACAACAACGATGAGGTCAATAAAAGATTAGATGAATTCCAGATCAAGCTTGAGGGGCAGGCTGACAATATCAAAAGTCTTCACGATACAACAAATCGAATAGAAATAAAGATGGAAAATCACCGTGTCCAAACAGAAGTAAATCTCAAAGAGACCTTAACATTGCTGAAACTTTTGTGTAAAAAGATGAATTATGCACCCGCACAACTACTACAAGAAAATGAAGAAAATCAAGAGCACAACTCATCAGATTCAACATAGTCAACAGACTCTCATGAAAAAGCTGAATCCCCAAAAAAATCAGCGACACCCCACCAAGAAATGAGTAGCGCGCCTCTTACAAACAAGCAACTCTGGGATACCTTTACCAATCAACACCCCTTTTTCGCTCAACCATTAGCAACATACCAGCGAAGGGCAAAAGTCGAGATGCCTAAATTCAATGGAAACGAAAAAAACAATGTTGCATGGATAAATAAAGCAGAAGAATACTTTGAGATATATGACATCAATGATGATGACGAAAATCTCAAGGACGCATCCATGAAAATGGAAGGGGAAGCATATAATTGGTATATGTGGTGGAAAAAAACAACACACATCATTAGTTAGAGAAAATTTAAGGATGCATTCTTTAAAAGATTCCAAGGTGTAAAGGGAGAAGAGTTTTTTTCAAAACTCATCAAATTATGACAAAAAGGAAGTGGTGGACGAATACACTAAAGAATGGGAGACCTTAGTAACACGAGTACCTAGGTTATTAGAATCTCGCCTAATTCAATCATACGTCTCGGGACTCAAAACCCATTTACAAGTAGAACTTGAAATGCATGACATTACATCAGAAGTAGCAAGACGAAAAGCAAAAACAACCAAAAAGAAATTCGAACAAATATTTCGGTCAAAATCGGAAAAAACATATTCAAGACGAAAAATACCCCAGTGTGTGGACTCAAATAATACAATATATGTTCCACCACATCGTCGTGAAGATGAAAAATCTAATGTGGAAATGCAAAGGATAAAAGAGGGTAAATGCAAACGCTGTGGTGAGAAGTGGAACCCCAAACATAGATGTGTCAAAGGAAAAGAACCAAAGAACCTATATAATTGTGAAGCAACCAATGATTCAAATAGTGAAGATTCTGACATAGAAGAAACAAAAGATGCCCCAGAATTCTCACCAGAATTAGATGACAGAAGTCAAAATTACATAAGTGAACGTATATTTTATAATATACGCTAAAGGTGAATAACCACGTTTCACTAGGGTTGTAACTTTTCAAAAAGAAAAAAATATTATAAATAAAATATATATAAAGAGAAGTATTATATTATAAAGGGGTATTTAAAGAAAAATTCAAGTCATAAAATTATTGAAAATATATATAAGTACAAAGCAGGTATTATTATAAACGGTTACATAAGGAGAAAATATCAGTTAAGATATATTTTATAATATATGCCAAAAACGAATAGCCACGTTTCACTAGGGTTGTAACTTTTCAAAAAGAAAAAAGAAAAAATATTATAAATAAAAGATATATAAAGAGAAATATTATATTTTAAAGGGGTATTTAAAGAAAAAGTTCAAATCATAAAATTATTGAAAATATATATAAGTACAAAGTGGTATTATTATAAAAGGTTACATAAGGAGAAAAATATCAGTTAAGAGTTTACGTTAAAGTGAAGTTGAATTAAAGTTTAACGAGTTATATGAAATTTAAAAAATAAATACAAAGGACAATAAGGTATTTAAAAGAAGCCAATTGAAACAATATTTAAATATTATTTTTAAAATACAAAAGGAAAAAAAGCGTAAGTAGAATTATATAAAAAGAATACAAGGGAGTTTTGAAATATTAAGGATAATAGGAAATTGGATTAAAAGAGTTGTCAAGAATTATAAAAAATATATATATTAAAAAGACAATTTTAAAGGAGGTTTGAAGTACAAAGTCCAAAGGAACTTTAAATATAATACCTTAAGTCATCTCGACAAAACAAATGGGATCAATCATTGAAAAAAATGATGGAGCTCAATTCTAAAATGACGAAGGAAGAAAAGTTTTCCTATAATAGTCTTTCAGTTACAGATCACAGAGTAATTACATTAAAAGGAAGTATCCAAGGAAGAGAAGTTAATGTCGCCATCAACCCAAGCAATGATAAAAATTATATCAACATCAACTTGGCAAATCAACTATTAATTCCAGAGCTAAGCATTGGTGTAAAAAAAATATTTTTGACTAAAACAAGTATAAAATTAGTGATCTACAAGTGACAATAGGTCATTATAACTACATATCTCAATTTCATGTTGTAAGGATGGATAAAAACACTGACATCATACTCAGTCAACCCTGGTTTAAGGATTTGGGTACATTCATGTTAAACATAAAGAAACAAGTTTTGACGTTTCCTTACAAAGAGAAGATGGTCATGTTTCGAGACATAACAAGTAAACCAAAATCAATAAAATCTTCATTAGAAGACCTTAAGGATATCTCAGATTTGATGTTTCAAGTTAACAAAAAAATTATATCAAAAAAGCAAAAAGAGTTTGAAAAAGTCATCTGCAGCAAAGACGAAGAAATCTCGCACCTCAGAGATCACCAAGAAAAGCTGCTCGAACAAGTCAAGAAAGCTAAAACATCAAAGAAAGAACTCAAGGAACGTTATTAGAAGTGGAAGAAGAAAATTTATGTTTAACCAAACATTAGTAGAACAAATCAAGTGTTTAAAAGACGAGAAGTGTGAAGGCCAAAATAAAGTTGACCCGGAGAATGAGCAATGCTTAGGTCCCAAAAATCATAATCAAAATCTGCTCAAACAAATTAAAAAACTTAAGGACAAAAGAAGTCATTGATGAATAGGTTCAAAGAACTTGTCGCAAAGAAAGCATCAAAATCTCCAGATGTAGCAATCCAAACTGAAGAAACAGAGATCAAGACAACTAATCTCGCAGTTCAGGCAAATCCAAACCCTATTGAAGTAAAAATGTACTCAAAGGTTGTCGTTCAAATAGAGAACACCCCAAATAAGGATTCAATAGTCAAGTCAACAACAACAATGCCTGATGGAAATCAGGAAACTGTCATAAAAACGTTAAAGGAAGTTCAAACAAGACAAACTCCTTATCTACATCCGCATCACAAGAGTAGACACCTTAATCAATCTACAAATCTGTATCACTTAGAACATAAACAACAAATTTATGTTACAAAGAATATTGAAGTGAGCTCAATTCAGTGTACTGATAACAATTTGTTACAAAATTCCAATGATCAGAAGATTCCACAAAAGGTTAATCTAGGATGGTCCAATCCATTCTCAGTCAGACAATTTTATATATCACTCCAAGGATCATATCAACTTGTATCGACAAAGATGATTGTTCCGAGACGAGAAGACATTCGTAACAAAAAAAAATATCCAGTAGAAGAAAAGAGATCAAGCCCTTTCATCAACAAGCTTTGAGGACAAAGCTTTTGAAGGAGAAGGCAATGTTATGAACATAAATTATGTAAAAAAAATAAAAATAGATAATAAATAATAATCATAATAATATAAATATAATAATAAATAAAAGTAAATTAACTATTGGTTAGTTAGTTAATAATGAAAAGGCATGTCTTAGAGACATGCCTGTTTGTGAAAGGGTACTTACCCAGCTATATATACAGGGCCCTCATTCTCATTGGTACTCATCCTACATCAATTCTTTTATTCAATATACAAGTACAATTACTGTCCTACGATGCATGTCTTTGTTTACGAAGTATTTTAAATATTTCTATTGCGCATACGACTTTTGGTCATTACAACTAGGAGGTATTTGTCCAGAGCTTACTGGGCAAGTCGAACCTTCTGGATTGGGAGGAACTGTGGGTGGCTCTTCATCAAGAAGAGATCAAACGGCTAACCAAGGCAGGGAGTAGCGATAAGGGGGTCAGAATCAAGCAAGAGGAAAAGGAGGATGCTGCTCTAGCATCTACGAGAAAGCAGGAGAAACGAAAGAAGAAGGACCTCTCTAAGGTCAAGTGCTTCCACTGTGGGGAACTGGGTCAATATGCGAACCAGTGTCCAAGAAAGAAGAGCAAGGGAGAGGCTTCTGAGACCAAGGCAGCGCCAGCGAAGGTGGAGAAAGAAGTGGAGACAGAAGACAACTGTGCCATGAGTGCTCATGCGCCACTTGAGAGAAAGTGGGGAGACATCGAGTTGTAGTCAGACGGACTACACACGATGAGGGGTAGGATACTCGAGGTACCCAACCTCTTGGATTATACCTGGCTACGGGAGCCCCGAAGAGGAGTAGCAGGACTGGCGGATGTCAGTAGAGACGGATGCGGATGGAGCAACAGAGAGTGCTACAATGCAAGAGTCCCAGGATAGCGTGAGGCAGCAGTGCGAGATGCATGGAGTTGTTGCAGCAACGCAGAGGTCAGTAGGGGGAGCACTTGTCAGCAACAGAGGGAACTTCAATATCGGAAGTGTTTCTAGCCTGACAGAGATGTCAGAGTTAGGAGGATCACTTACTTACTTCTCAGTAACTGAGTTGCAGTGCAGCGGTTAGCAATGCCAGTGCTATGGGCAGCTCGATGCAGCATGATGAGAGGGGATGCGGTGCAGATGCAGCAGTGGCAGTGGCAGAGCCATGGGCAACAGCACGGATGCAGAGGGAGTTGTCGTACAGATGCAGCAGTGGCAGTGGCAGGGCCATGGGCAGTAGTACAGGATACAGTAGTGCAGAGGATGTTGGGCGGGGAGGCCTAGCATCAGCACAGGGACCAATGCTAGATGATCAGGGTGATACTCAGTGAGGAGTATTACTAGAGCACAGTCCTCGCTAAGAGGGAGTGTTGATTTGGGGTAGCATCGGATGTGCTCTAGCCACGAAAATTGGTGGAAAGACTAAAGCACGTGAGATCTCCAAGACCCGGAAATGGTTTGGGCAGAACCTAACTGGTTTGAGAGATATTAAAATAATTAATATTTTTAATGGAGTTACCAAGTCTAAACTTAGGAAAAATAAAATATTAATGGGTATTAATATAAAATTGGGTTAGAATGGTCCAAAAGTCATGGATCAAGCCAAATCTAATTTTCACCGTTTATTAGAGATTTAATCTCGGTCGTTGACGGACCAACGAGAAAAGTATAAGAGGAGGCTTGAGAGTCAGTTGGAAGACACACAAAGAGAGATCAAGAACTCGATTTTCTGGGGTAGGGTTTGCTGAGGAAATTGAGTGAGTGATCTGAGTCACAATTGAGGGGCAGTGAATACATAGCAGAGAGGCAGAGTTAGTACCGAGAGGATCAGCACAGAAGCGGGGAGAGGTTGACGTAGAGGCAGCTAGAGGCCACGCAGAGGCAGCCAAGAGTTGCGCAGAGTCAGAGAGGGCCAGCGTGTGAGACGCAGAGGCTCCAGAGGCTGACGTAGAGCCTAGAGAGGTTGATGTTGGGCCAGAGAGGTTGACACTGGGCCAGAGAGGCTGACGCAAAGCCTAGAGGCAGCGTTGGGAGAATTTCGTGGGATAGACTGGGAGCTGGAGAGCCAGATAGGGTGACGCAGCCCCTATCAGAGCGACACAGAGCAGCAAAAGCTGCATTGCTGTTGTGGGATTGTTCATCTGGTGATTTAGCCGGAATATCTATCTCCAACTGAGAGGTACTTTTGCCAAGGGCATTCTCTGTTGGGTGAGCCATTTCTGGCACCCAAGTTGTATTCTGAACCTGCATAATAATAAAACCCTTTGAATAGCTACACCGGTTTTCTCGCATTGGGTTTTTCCGAGGATATTAATCCAAAAACAACGGTGTCATTTGTGTGCTTGTTTTTCTTTCAGTTGATGATCTGTATGTGTTGATACTGTGCTTGTCTTTATTTACATGGTAAATAACTTGTTAAGTGATTGAACAAGTAGGAAGAAATAAATCAAATAGCACAGGAAGAATTTCTAACGGGTTAAACTTAGAAATTCCAACATAGATGTGCAGTTAGGTCTACAAGGTATCAAAAGAAAAAGGAAGAAGATTCTCCTTATAGTAAAGTAGAGGAGCCCTAATGTTCTAGGTTGTCCTAACTTAGACAAGCAATAGAAAAGGACAAAGTACTAAGGAGCAGAAGTGTCGGAAGACAAAGGTCCATGTGCCGGAAGTGACAGTGCCGAAAGAGGAAGGATTTGACTTATGCTTGGAGGATATCCTAGTCAAGGTCTAGGATTTGGCAGTTGTTCAAATAAGAAGCTTCAATAAGAGAAATCTTACAAAGGGTTTTCCTCTCAAGAGTGGAGAGGGTTCGTCCCTGGCAGAGAGCCAAATTCTATGTTCTTGTTATTTTGTTTTGGTAGCAGTTTGATGAAGCACACACATATGCACCAATAAGAAGAAGAAGAAGAATAAGCTAACAAGAAAAGTAAAAAGACTTCACAAATTGTTATCAAGTCTCGGAGAATCATCACAACACTACTTTGCCCTAAATTTTCTAATGCCCCTTAGCTCCCTAAGGGGGCCCCACATGCCCTCAATGAACAAACCATCAAATTCTCCTCTTGGTTCACATCCACAACTTTGGGTGCAAAACCCACAACTTGGGTACACTTGCCCACAAATCCCATGTGGGTCAACTTCTCCCAAACCCTGTACCCTAGGGTGTAGGAGTGCCTCCCAAGCTACACAAATCAACACTCACTCTTAGCGAGGGAGGTATTTCCACCACTCAAAAGTATCCCGTCATCATGGTCACCAGCGCCACTAGCCTAACTTCTAGCATTCACCACTGCAGCATACCCTATAGAATGAACCACGCTCATCTCAATAGTGTCTCTACCACCAAAAACTTCATGCTTCTTCCTTTTCTGATAGGCCTCCATGTCATTCCAAGGTTCCTTCTTACCATTTGTAGAAGTCCCTTTATTCCCAACTAACCACGCACTCTTCTTGGGTTGTGGATTTTCTCTCTAAACCTACACACTCCTGCTAGAACTTGGCTGCCTCTGAGCCTCATGAACTTGCACCTGCTTCTGCTCATGATCTATAGACTTGCCCATTAACCGGTATAGACCATGCTCCCTAACTCCAATGACAACTTCAGCAAAGTAAGAGCCTTTGGGCCTTAGTCTCGCTTTCCCATCCTACAAAAACATCTCAAACCCCTTCACCTCGATCACAGAGATAGACAACAGGTTGTATTTGAGCTCTAGCACAAAAAGTACATCTCGAACTCGTAACAACCGACCTGATCCATCCTAAATGGCACGACACCTAATCCTCTAATCTCTTTCTGACTCTTATCGCCAACCATCATGTGCAACTTCAAGTCCCATTCAGTAAGAGTCTCAAACACATAACACGAACCTGTCATATGCTTCGACGCACCACTGTCCACGTACCATATAGTCTCATAGATGGCACCCTCAGAGAAATGAGAAATCATAGTAAAATGTTTGTCCTCCAACCTTCTTGAGAGGCCATCCAACTCACAAGATGTAGCAACACCAGCTACTTCCTTCCCCTTATTCTTCTCATTATCTCCCTTCTTCTTCCTCTGACACTTGGTTGAATAATGACCATATTTGCCACAATTATAACACTTCAACTTACTCAAGTCCTTGGCCTTGCCCTTCATTCTCCCTGCAAGATCCATGTTATCATCAAAAGTCTTCTTCTTCTTATGAAGGTTCTCGTCTCGCAGTTCCTCCTGAATGAAGTCATCCCACAACCTGTTCCAGTCTAGCAGCTTCTCACGAGCGACAATCCCTTTGATGAAGGGCTTTGATTCCTCGATAAACCCTTTCAAAGCAGTCCTCACCAGCTCAAAATCTGAAACAATCTCACCAATGGCAGCAAGCTCATCTCGAACCTGAGAAAGTTTTGTCAAATACAGGGCCACTCCTTTACCATCCAACATCTTGGTGCTCTTTAACTTATCCTTCAATACCAACAGTCGATTCTCATTCTTATTCTGGAACAGATCCTGAAGAGCTTTCCACATCTCATGAGCAGTGTTCTTCCCGGACAAATGAGGTATCAAATGATCTTTGACACCATCTAGGATGATCACTTCACCTTCGTATCCAACTCCTTAGGGTCAGTTGGTTTCTTGATCTCCTTTTCAGCAAAATCATAGATCTTGTTCACCCTCAAGACCAACTTGATCCTTTCCTTCCAAGGAGTATAGTTCGACAACCCATCAAACCTATCCTCGAATCGCGGACCAACCGACAACTTCGCCATTACTATTAGTCCTTTAACAATAATGGAACCAACTCCCTCTTGAGTTGTACACTGTGCACACTGATTCACTGGCCCTTCAAAATAGCTCTGATACCATGTTGATTTTTCTACAACACTCAAGAATCAGGTTTGAGTCTAAGATCATGAACACAAACACACTCAAATGCCACAATAAAAGCACTTTACATAGGGAAAACATATAGCAATGAATCAATCTCATGCACATGACAATTTTTTAACCCACAACTTGTTATATTACAAAGTTTAATACAACAATATTAGGGCTCTCGTACCAGGGATCATGGCCCTTACAATCAACCCTGATACAAGACAACTAGGGCTTGGTATCAACAACTATGATGACCAATATGCCCCTGAACAAAGTACACTTGATGTACTTGCTAATGGTGCACATCCACAGTCCTTTCAGTCCACGTACCTTGAACACTTCTAGTGGGTACTTCGCCTCCTCCTTTTCTGCTAATCACTGCAACTTCTGCCACTCATAAAGCTTGCATCTCCAGCTCAACAATTTGCCACTATCAACCCTTCTACTGCTCCAAGAGTGACTAAACGTTGGCCCATACAAGTTTGCCCACTAGTTGCTCCTTAGCTTCTCAAAGACATCAGCACATAAGGACTTCACAACTGCCCTGTTCTTGCCTCTTTGTTGCTCCAAAGAAGACCAGACTTAGGGCATGTTACCCACCACCAATGGGTGACCCTACAGGAGAAATTTTCTCCTAGATTTGTCTTTAGCCAGCAGCCAGTAGCCCCTTGCCAGCCATCTGATAGCATTGATGTGCTACTTTTCGTTGTCGCCTGAGCTAGCCATAGTGTACCCTTGCTCATCTGTCATGATCATATGTTTGAATGTGGGCCTTCCAATCCTAAAGGAATGATTTTTCATTATGTAATTGAGTGTTTATGCTTGTTTTTCTTGAGCACACTTGGGCATAGATTATTGGGTGATTTGGAAGAAAAAAGGGTTTTGACTATACTCTTGTTCCCTTACCTCAACTAGGGGAGTTAATCCTGAATCCTAGTCCTAAGGGATCTCCTTTATTAGCTATTAGCTTTAGGAGTGGCACTACATGGGAAATCCTAATTTTGGTTGTGTGGTCCCGCTTCCTAATACCATATATCTCACTTCCCTCCACTCATTACAAGCCCTTTTCACATTTTCCCTCTATGGGTCCACAAGGTGTTAGCCTCCACTTCCCCTTGTCCACACCTTGGGTCGGGTCAGGAACAATGCCCCAAAGGTTGATGCAGCTGAAAAGAAAGATAAAAGCATAATATGGCCACATACAACAAGAAATGTACCACAAAATATAAAAGATGGTCAGGACAATTAAATCTAGCGCGTGGGCAAAAGCCAAACATGAGCTCTACCCCCTATCATTATGGCCATCACCCTAGTTCCTAGGGCCCCTATAAGTGCCCCTTGCATCATTAAGGAACCCATGAATGTCCCAACCCCTGGTGCGATGAACTACCCCACTTTAAGGGGGTAATCACTGCTTTATCTTGCACATCATGCTCTCATTCCTCTAAGCCCTGAGTAGTAAAATGAAGAAAAATCAATAAAAGGCAAAACGCAAATGAAGAAGGGTAGAAAAATGAAGGTTGGGGTAACTCATGTACCACGATTGTTCCCTCATACATTCATATACCCAAGATGTGGGCTTTCCTCATCATAGCTACCCTTATACCATGGCATGTGGCCTAGAGCCTTACCTTTGCCCCCACTTTGTTCCATCATTATTTCACATGACACCCACCACATGAAGGGTGTACCTTGGACCTGTCATTCCCTTAGAGGTTGAAACCACCTAATAGGGTCCTTCATTAACCTCTCCTACCCAAGAAGGTAACACCAGTAAATGTTCAAAGCCCCAAATTCGGAAGGGAACCCCACTATGAAGAGTACACTTCTGCCCTTGATTAGCAAGCTTATTTACTCAATTGCACTAATGAATCATTGTATTGGAAGGTTTGGAAGGTGAGGAGACGCATTGGATCTTATACAGGATTGAAGGTGGGTTTTCATCTTGGACTTGGCCTCCCTATACGGGATCCAAGCCCTCCAGAGGATCACAATGGCATTTGTAGGGTGAGCGTTGAGAACCATGGCCCTCCACTCATGCAGAGCATTTATTGCAATGCCATGGGCTTCTTTAGCACCACCATTTGCTTGCTCATGCCCCAGTTATTCAAAGATGATGATGCACTTGGACCACATTGCCCCAGCTGGCTACACATTGCACCCAACACTTGGAAGTTGTTCCAAGGCCCAAAGGAGGTTATGTCTTTCCTAGGGAGACATGGGAGGGTATATGTAATCTTCTAGACCTCATTGATGGAGCATTGACTTGATCTTGAGCCACTTGGAGACCTATGAGACCCATTTGGAGCCCACAGATCCCAAATAGGGGTTTGGAGATGTTTTGCAACATAGGGAGAGCATGACCCTCTTCATCATGATTTTTGTGGCCCTCTTACACATTTCTAGCACATGAGGCCTCAACACTACCTCTCAAGCTTACCTTGCATGCATGACGTCAACTACACGTGGGCTTGAGAGAGAGTTAATTTAATTTTTAAAGCTATCATGGTTGGCTTGTAACCATGGGTAGGTTACTTAGCATATTAGGCATGTAAAAGGGGGCTTTGTCTTTTGTATTTTGAACTCTTATGACTTGTATAAATAGATGAGACATATTCTCACCTAAAATCATCATCATTGGATTTTCGGCCTAGTGGAAAGAATTTGGACCTGTAATTTGTTGAGTGTTTTGGAGCTTTTGGATGAATTTTGATGTGTGGATAGTCTTGTCTTATTTTTGGAGCTTTTTAATGGCATTGGTGTGGATGGATATACTCTTCATTATTTTGTAAGTGCTCTTTATGATAAATTTATGAATTTGCAAATGTCTAATGCATAGAATAATGTCTCATGGTTATTAATTTGCCCCGATTATTGAAGAATTGTTTTAAGTTGATAACTATTGGGAATTTTGCATGTGTTACTCATCTAAATAGTGAATGAATGAATGTTCCTAGGGGATGGGCATTGCATCCTTAAAACTCCATTACTAATTGTCCATTAAGTATAAATATGTAAAGGGGTAGCGAAAACCTTTCTCTTTAGGTCTCCTTGAATAGCAAATTGCCTACATTGAGATCATTCATGACCTCAAATCTCCCAAAGGTCTAGGCACTGGTCAAACTTCCTTGGTGATCAACTTTAACTTGAAAAATCATCTCTATTCTCACCTTTGTCCCTCGTCCCTTTAAGGACAAGGAGGCCTCTCTAGGGCTTGGTGCAAAATCCCTTTAAGGGGGGCAATTTGAATTCCGTTTGGATAAGATTCCTCCTTAGTGTCTCCTCTAGGGATTCTCAAGTTTTGGTAGAATTCCCACAGTGGATTCTCCATATATTTGATGCCCTAACTATCACATCAAAAGGGAACCCTAGAAGTTAATCCTTCAACTTGGGGATCATTTGAAGGCATGTGCTTTAGTACTTGTTGAAGTAAACCTGTATGACAAGATGAACTCATATCTCGTCATATATCTCAACCCTAGGTCTCGTGTATTCTCTTTTCCAAGGGGTTTTTCGTGGAAGGTCTTATTAGCTTCTCCCAAAGCTCATGATTTTTTTTAACCCTTACATTGAATGAGCCACCTTCCCTCACTTCAAACCTATCATAGATACACATCTATCATAAGTGAGTACTACTGGGACTCCTCCCATCGTTGAAAATCTGAGAAGAGTAGAGGACTTAGGTTGTGGTGACAATGGGCCTCTGTCCCAAGTGTTGTTGTGCCCTCTAGCTTTTGCCCATCCACTAGGCCTGCTAGTTTGTGCAGCAACAAGGAACACCAAGTTGCTCTCTTATCACTAAATTTGTCCTCCTGCAACCCACTGAACTAGGGCACAATAACCAGCCCTACTTGACTGCTCTTTTGCTCCTCCAGAAGTCAATCCTTAGGGCATACAATTCTACCCTCACACAGTCCACAATTTGACTGACCTAGGGCTTGATCCACAGTCCACTCTTATGCAATTTGGCTCCTCAAATTGTACAAAACTAGGGCTCTTCCTAGCTACCCGCACAACAATGGATCCTCACTGTAACTTAAGGTTACTACTCTGTTGTTCAATGCCTATGAATAGACCTATCCACCTTAGCATTCATCAACATAAAACAATACAAACATACCTTGTTGTCCTCCTCTATTATGTTCAGCACAGCCTCTGAAATTCTTGGCCCTTGTACTAGCTTATTGCTCCCATTACATGCTCAAACCCCTTATCTCCTGCGGCTATCACAGTTCGGCCTCCAACACAGGTGTGCGGCCCTTATTGCACTCTTAGCCTAGGATATCCTTCTGTGCAAAAGTATTGGGAAATTGGTCCCTTATTTTTGTCCTATTACCAGACCTTGCGGCCTTCTTTCATCACAGAAATTAGGGCTCCTACCCACACTCAACACCAGAAGAAACTCACTCCAAAATGCAGATCATATAGGCACAAACCAATTTGCCAAACAACTAAACCATACACAGAATAATACACGGGACTTCAGCCAGCTCTCCTCCTTCAATCTAAACTAGATCTTGAGAAAAAACCATAACATAACACATCCTTCTCTCCTATCTAGTTCATCTTCTGAGGTCAGTGGCTCCTAGGCTTGTTTTCTTATGATGAATGCACTTCTGGATGGTGCTCTTCAACAAGCTAACTTCATCTCTTCTTATATCAATCTTGGTGGAGTCTTTTAGCCCACAAGAGACACTGCTTAAACTAAGCCGACTTGAGTTTGTAGCTCAAAAATATATAACTCTAGAGAAAATTTTATTTTCATTGTTCCAACGCCACCTCATTGATGCCTTAGGTACCCCTTAGCTCCTTAAGGGTGCCCCAGATGCCCTCAATGAACAAATCATCAAATTCTCCTCTTGGTTTCGCATCCACAACTTTGGGTGCAAAACCCACGGCTTGGGTACACTTGCCCACAAAACCCATGTGGGCCAGCTTCTTCCAAACCCTGTACCCTAGGGTGTGGGAGTACCTCCCAAGCTACACAAATCAACAGATTTTTGCAACCATTAATTCAAGGGCACTCTAAGTGAAAGGGAATTTGTTAGGCACATTTTGTGGACTTGGAGCATGTCCAAGAGTGAATGCATCCAAATGAAAAGAAATAGAAGAAGAGGCCCATGTTGGTGTGGCAATGGTGGTCATATCACCTAAAAAAACCAAGAATGAGGATCCTCCCCCCTTCTTTAGGAAAACCAATTCTCCATTTTAGAGTTCCATGGGAGTGCAATTTAAGAAACAAAAAAGAGGGCATTCGGTCCAATGGAAAAGATTTTTCAGCAAGCGAAGCAAAGAGATTGATCATACCATTGGGTTTTTTTTCCTATCTCAACTTTATCTCATTTAATGTTGCACACTAACCTTTGTTTATTGAGATGTGTCAATCTTCAGCTCAAGAGGCTCTAGCAAGGTATGTTCCTCCTCGTTTAGAGAAGCTTAGAACCACATTGTTGGCTAAGGCAAAGAAGGAGGTGGATAAAATCCTAGAGCCTATTAAATCAACATGGCCATCTTTTGGGGTTAGTAATGCTTTTGATGGATGGACAGTGCAGCATGCAATCCACTCATCAACTTCATGGTGTTTTCCTTGAATGGGCTAGTCTTCTTGAAAGCAGTGGATGTTCTTGAAAAATACAAGGATGCACAATATATGGGTGAGTTGTTCATTAAAGTTATTGAAGATGTAGGTGTTGATCTTTCTGTGCAAATCATTACATATAATGCACCCGTTTACAAGGTTGTTGGCATGATTGTGGAAGCTAAATATCCACAAATATTTTGGACACCTTGCATTGTCCATTCTTTGAATTTAGCACTTAAATCTATCAATTTCAATTTGGCATGGATTGAAAATCATATTGAGGATGCACAACATATCCGCAATTTGTACAAAATTATACCAATGCCCACACAATCTACAAAGGGTACACACATCTATCATTGTTGAAGATTGCAGATACATGGCTTGCCCTCTCATTCATCATGCTTAAGAGGTTGAAGGAGGTCAAGACGGTTCTTGGGGCCATGGTTGTTTCAAAGTTTTGATATTTTTGGAAAAAGACAAAACAACCAACTTCAAAAAAGGTCAAGGATATAGTGTCAGATGATGGTTGGTGGGAGAGAGTAGATTTTACTATTAAGATAATGGTCCCTATCATTGCTTTATTGTGATTTGTAGACACAAACCAACCCATCCTAAGAGAGGTTTATGACGGGTGGGATTCCATGATTGATTCCATGAGGCCCATTATTTTTCAGAATAAGTGCCATGCGTATGAGACATCAGCAGAGGCCTTTTTCACCACCATACAAAATATTACAATCAACAGGTGGGACAAGAATCACACACCTTTACATTGCTTGGCTCACACGTTGAATCCCAATTACTACAACAATGAGTGGCTCAATGGTAGGCCTTCACGCAAACTTTCTCCTCACATGGATGTTAAGATTTCACGAGGGAGGAAGGATGCATTTAGACAAATATATCAAGATAAAGCATCCTTGATGAGGTGGAGGATCGTAGAGTTTTCCGTTAGCATTGAAAGATTGGGAGGCTATGATGTGATTAGAGACAGGGGGGCTAAAAAGCCCTATGCTTGGTGGGAAACTCATAGGGCAACATGCCCTTCTCTACAACAATTGGCTATGAGGCTCTTGTCTTAGGATACATCATCCTCTTGTTGCAAGAGGAATTAGAGCACATATAGGAATTTGTATAGTTTGAAGAAGAGTAGACTTGAGCAGTCTAGGGCAAAGACAATAGTGTATGTGCACACCAATCTTCGTCTTATTTACAGGCAGAAGGAGAAGCGATTGATGGAAAAGACAAAGATGTAGGATGTGTTTCTTGATGATATGAGTTTGGACATCAGTGTTGAGTTGGCAGTGTCCAACTTGGATCTTAATGAATCAGTGCTAGAGCCAGTCACTTTTGATGATGGTGATCCTCTTAAGAGGTCACCTCCACACCAACAGATGCAGAGATTAGATTGGATATAAAGGAGGAGGATGGAGGAGAGAGTAGTGGTGCCAGTGATGCTAACTTTGACGTTGATGACATGGGGGACTACTGATAGAGCAATGAGATGCTTCCATCCTGATCTGTGGTTCTAGTATCTACCCTATTTTATATTTGCCATTGGCATTCCAACCTATAGTAGCAACCATTGAATGAGATAGTATCTATGTTATACATTTTGATTTTGATAACTTAAAGAAAAAACTGCAGTTTATGGTTGTAATTTTTTGTGTGTTTGTCAATTTATCATCATTGATGTAGTACTAATTGTATGTACGATTGAATTTATATCATCATCATGTAAATGTTTTAGTTTTTAAATTGAATCTTTCTCCATGTTTCATTTTTTGTGTGCAATTCACTAATTTGTTATATTTTTTTATACATGTCCTCCCTGTCCTGTTTCGGGGGTCACTTTGTCATGTGTCAGATACTCCTATTTCCGTGTCCTTTGTGTCCCATGTCATCGTGTTAGGTGACTTAGATCTCAAGTTATGTGGCCAATTCCTCACTTCCCCGCTTGACCAGAAAGTTAGGCTCTTATGAAACAAATTGCCTTGGGATGTCACATTGTCGAGTTTCATGCGGTGTGGGCACTCATTATTATCGAAGTCTTATTTTGTACGAAAAAAGGAATGATTTTATGTTTAATCAGATCCAAACAGTGAATTGTTTTCTTAGGTAGACAGTTCACAGATATGTCCACAAAGTGGAGCTCGACATGGTGGGTATCCTTGAACCATGAGCAAGAAGCCTCTTGTTGATTCCCCAGCTCCTTTCATCTGATCTAGGCATTTTCAGCACGGTGATAAGAGACCAGCACACAAAGCAGGTCAAGCAGTACAATAAAGGCAGGAGTTGCACCATAGCTGGCCGTGCAGTCCTCCGAGACAGACCCTTGGCCGTCTCAGAAAATGACAAACAGCCTGAGAATGATGATCGGTGAAACACTCTTCTTGACACAGAGCTAGCTAATGATGGGTTGAGGCCTGACCCAAATGATGGTTGGTGCACCACTGTTCTTTACACCAGAACTAGTTATGATGATGGATGGAGGCCTGTCCCAAATGACAAGAATGACCCCGTCCAAATGCAGGCCTGCTCCAATAATTTCTTAGATGTATGTTTTCTTTTGGTTTTGTGTCTCGATGATAGGTCTTTATAGATATCTTTGGTTACATATCCAGTTTTTCCATATGTCGAAGTGGCAATTTTGATAGAACTGGTGATCTTAGGCGATGTTGATAGATTTTAACGAAGAAACATGGAAAAACAATGAGGAAATGGCTGGTGTGTATATATATATATATATAAACACACAAATTGAGGAAGAAATAGGAAGGAAAATACCGTGTAATAGGCAAGGAGGCCGTGGAGGCTGCATTTCGGCAAAATACAGGAAATATTCGATGATGCTCTCCAGCGTATACGAGCCGACTGAATAATGGACTGGAAGAAACTGAGGCCGTCTCCTTCTCTTTCTTCTTCTCCTGTAAAGAATGACAGTGTTGGCCAAATGATACTTGGGAGTTACTAAGAGTAACAGTAGAAGAGGGGCTGGGCCTCTGCCTGGACCTGACATAGAAAAACGTTGCCGGTGTTGTTGAGTTTCCTAGTTTGGAAATGGTGGCGAGCAGTGAGAAAGAACTACAGTAATATTGGGAGCATGTCCATGGCCACGGCGACGAAAGAGAACCAACGCCCATCTTCTTTCCCCTCTCTATAGATCTCATCTAACAACGACGAGGATACATGTGGTTATCCACATAGCTCGAATTACCCACTGATCATATTGTCAGAGGCGCCTATATGATCATTGTTTTGTTAAATGTGTTTTTTCCATTAAAGCTCAAGCATCATAAAAGAAAGAAAGAAAAATATTTTTAACATCTATAAAGCTAAAGATGGTTTATGGAACGTATTGCTTCTTCATTTGCATGATGTATTTGGCTTTTTTCTGTGAAGCTTCAAAATAAATGCTCCCAGCTTCTCGACAAATCCCGCGCTAAATAGATTATCCCAAGAGCTAGTTGCCCACGTATCTGCATAACTTTCCCTTTTGTCTTTAAAAGCCTCACATTCTAAAATGAAATGTTTTTTGTTTCCACTTTTCCGGAAGAACAAAAAATGCATATTCTTTCCTCCCACATTTCCTTTGGCCTTTTCTAGCACCCTGTTTCACAACAAAGTTGATGAGAATTAGTTCTTAACTGAGCAATAAGAATTTTGGCTCTCCAAGAGATATTGGTCTCTATGTATGCCTTTGGTTGATGACTATGAGTGGGATTAAACACTTCAATACAGTAATTTTTCTTTCTTCCTAGCTCCTTATACCAAATATGTTTGTGGAACTTTCCCATAACAAAAGCTTTTATCTCTTTATTGTTTATGGGACACGCTTTCAAGCAAATACCCCATTTACTAAACCATTCGTTATTTTGCTGCATCCAGATTTTTTGGCTCTTGCACAATCTATCATTAAAGGCAACCTTAGGCCATCTACCCTCTTCCATTTGCTCAATTTTTTTAAATACCTTATGACTCGCGCCATAGCAATTGCTTCAATAGGAGCAGTCCCTATTTCACTTAGCAAGATATCATAAGAAATTGCACTTTTAATCTTAAATTTGTTTGTAATCAAACGCTTCTAAATTTTCTCAATTTGTCTCCACTGCATGTCGAAAGACCTGTTGGCCCATAGTTCACAACCATAGAGAATTACTGGAATCACTAGAAGCCCAAAAAGAGTTTGAGTGGTGTTCCAGTCCCATAACTTTGCCTCTCTACACCTATTTTGAAAAGCATAAAATGCTTTCCAACCTCCTAAAGTTCTTTTCTTTCTACAACCATTCCAATGTAGATTTTTGTTGAAGTCAATTCTGAGGTATTTGTAGTCCGCAACTTCTTCCAAAATGTTGCTTTCAAAGTAGAATTATGCTGGTTATGTTTTCTTTTCTTAGAGAAGACCACTACTTTCATTTTGTTGATATTGACTTGCATCCCAACAGTTGTACAAAAATGCTCAAGGTATAGTAAGTGCTTTTGCAAACCAAGAGCCGATTTAGCAATCAGAATAAGGTCAACAGCGTACAAAAGAAGCCTTATAACAAACTTGCCCAAATAGATACCATCACCCCCTTGTGAATTTAACCACTCCTCAAGCTTGTCGATATATAAACCAAAAAAGGTAGGAGACAGTGGGCAACCTTGCTTGACCCTGATATCGCTTCTAAAACTTTCAAAAATGCCTGCTTAAGTTCTAATTTTGACTCTTACCTCTTCATATAGCCTATGCATAGCTGCTCTCAAATGTTTAGGAACCCCAAGTTCCTCCATTCTATGCCAAAGTTTATCCCTAGGAACCGAGTCAAACGCCTTTCTGAAATCAACAAAGCAACAGAAGACTTCCTCCTTTTCCTCCCACACTTTTTCAATGATGTGCCTTAAATTTATACAATGATCAATTGTGGAATGTTTAGGTCTAAAACCTGCTTGCCCTTTAGCACGCTTATCTCTTTCTTCTGCCCACTTGCTAATTTTGTTTTCTAGCATGCTTCCAAATAGCTTTGCAAACAAAGGGTTTATCATGATGGTCCTATAATTGGAGGGATTATTGATGTCACCGCTCTTAAAAAGAGGTATTGCCAGACTAGTTGCCCAATCTGTAGGGAGCCCTTGTTCTATGATGTTGTTGAAAATTTTTGTAATGTGAGATGCAAGAATCTTTGAGCCCCACTTTAGATATTCTGCTTGGAGTTAAGATAAGTCTGTTGCTTTTCCAACACCCAACTTCTTGGTACCCATCTCTACCTCTTGTACTGTGAAGAGTTCAGTATCATTGTTGACCAAGGGGGGAGGGTCAACCTTGGGAACGTGCTCACAAATTTGTCTTGCATAGCCAAACCATTTAGAAGCTGTCATATTATTTCCAATTTGTATCTTTTTCAGTTGGAGTTCCTTCTAAAACAATTTGGGATTATTTTTCCCAGAGAATATTAGTTATTCCCTCCTTAAAGCCATGAAATCGGTATTTTTCTTGCTTAATAGCTGCTTGTAAGCTTTGAGTTTTATGTTATCCTTGTTTGACTCTTTCCACATTCTCCTTGCCTTTTTGCATTCCTCGTCAAACCAAGCATTAACCGGAAAGCAATTTATTTCATACTTCTTAATTTTTGCTCTTTTGCAGTTTGCAAGTGAGCATTGAATTAAATGTGTTAATTCATGACTATGAGCGTTGTGAATTGTAATTTTCTCCTTCCCGAAGAGCCTCTCTAGCGTCATTTTGAAGGTATTACAATTTTCAGGGCTCAAAAGAATTCTGCCTTGTGGGAGATTTTGTTGGACATGCTGAATTTTTTACTCTAATTGTTTCTTTCCAATCCAAGAGAAACATAAATAAATTGGCTTGTGATCTGATTTCAAGTCCCACAGTTGATCTTCAATCAAAACTTCCTCCATTTTCTTACACAAACCATGCGATCAAATTACATAATCTACCACACTTGCTCCATTGTAAGTACTACAAGTGAAATTACCAGACTTTGCCCATCTAGTCAAGCCATTACAAATGACTAAATCAAAGGCCCCACATAGAGTAAGCAATTGTTCACCAAAGAGATTGCAGCTCTTGTCCTCTGAAATTCTTTCCAATTGATGATTACTTTCTTCTGTAAGCCAAATAGGGTCACAATTATCTTTACAACAAAGAATGCTAGCTTGCTCACTTGCAGTCCTAGCATTGAAATCACCCACTATAAGGACTTCACCTAGCTGCGAATATGTTGCAATATCCGCTTTTAAGGCTGCAAATGGATCTTCGTGATCAAGCCCTCTACTTTTATAGATTTCTGAAACCTGCGACACAAAATAGCATGCTGCAATTCTGATGTGGTTTCCATTTTCTGATATTTTAAACCAAATGAATTTCTTATTTCAATCTTCTTTTTCTAACTGAATGATGACCTTCTTTCTCCCTTACTAAAACCATGATATCCCCGTGCCCTTTGCCATTCCCTGTTGCCTTGTTCCACACTGCCATCTTCCAATATCCTTCAAAGAGTGGTGTCTTGCACCCTTCATGCTCATGTGTTTATGAGGTAAATTATGTCTCTATTTTCCGCAATAGGCCCTAATCCAAGTCCTCGTCTCCATGGGTAACCTCTACAGTTCCAACAAACTAATCTTAAGGAAACATGGGTATGAATTGATTGCTATTTATTTTGACATGCAAGACTCACATTTGAGTCTTTGTCCCTGCTTTCCCATACTAACCTTGCTTTCTGATTTCCTATTGAAGAGTTTGTTGCCTCTTCTTTATTACAATCTTGCTACTTTGTTTTGGAAGGAGGTCCAAATCGCGTTATCACAGCTTTGCCATTATAAATCCATGCTCTCTTGCCTTCATCTCTTGCTGCCCTAACCTTTAAAATTCCCTCCCTTCTTTCTTCCTGTTGTTTTACAGTTAAATCTTCTTTTAGGAAAAAATGAGAACCCCTCAAGAGATGTTTCTTGCTTAGAATGATGTATTTAGCACATAGGCTAGGCATAATGACTTTTATGGGCCTGGCTCTCTCTCCGTTAAACTTACCCACCCTTCATGCTTGGCATATTTTTCCTTGCCATAACAACTTGTCTTTCAAGATTCAAGAAGTCTCTTACAAAGTCAAGAGTACTTTCATTTTTCCCATATTCTTTCACCCTTTTAATAATTATGTTTGCTGCCTTATTTTGTCTTTCCTTGCCTTCACTATCTTACATGTTGTCAACCTTAATATTTGTTCTCTTTCCTTATTAGCATAATTGCTAATAACTTTAGCCCAAGTTTTGGAAACTTTGGTGGAATCTTCTTTTGTTTCTTCTCTTGTGTTCTCTTCATGGTCGTTTATTTGGGGAACCATTCTCCCATTATCTTGGGATGGTTTCACATTCACCACCTCTGTACTTTCCACTATAGATTTCTTTATGTTTTGCGCATCCACCTTCATGCATTGCCATTCTGTCTTCCCTATCAGGAGAGCTTCCTGTAGAAATGCTACTTGTTCTTTTAAAACTTTATTGTTTTCTGCTAAAGCCTTGTTCTCAATTGTTATTATATGAATTTGATGATCTCTTTCCTGCCCTTTAGCTTCTAAAGCCTCCAACCTTTGTTTTGCATTTAACAATTATTTCACATAAAGATCGGATGACAAGGTAAGAGGTGTGAATGTGGGACTATATAAGGCAGAATCATCAGTGACTTTTCCTCTGGGCTTCTTGTTGCCACATTCTTGTAGAGGAGACTTGTTTGGGTGATTTTTGCGAAGGGGTCAAGTACTTTTCTTTTTAGACCATTTCTTCCTTGTTTGCTCCCATTTTATACAGGTTATTCTTCATTTTAAAATGGCCCGATATTGTTTGGCATTGGCCCAAACCCACTTCTCAGCTTTGGCAGATAAGGCAATTTTCACTTGTCCTAAATCATTTGTCTCCACCTACTCTGAAATTTCTTGTTCCTTTATCATGTTTGAATGCATTTGCTAGCTCAATGCTTTTGTTGCATAAAAGATCCCTACTTTCACACTGCTCATTGTTCACTACTCGTTGCGCTCGCTGCTAACCACACTGCTCACACTGCTCGGACCGCTGCACTAAACAAGCTCGAACTCATTGTCGCTCCAAGAGAAACCATATAATTTGCAGTAAGTTGATCAAAAAGCACCGAATGAAGGTCCAAACAAAAATATTTTACACGCGACACTACATTGAACGTTGAAAATGTTAAACTGGCTCAAAACGACAGCCTAAAACCCTGAAGCAACTCAAAATGACAGCTGAAAACTTGAGAATCGCTCTGACGGCTGCTGAAAACTTCCATATAGCTTGCTAAAATCTCAAAACAGGTCAAACTGTTGGAGAAGGAATTTCTTAGAGAATTTATAAAATTTAAAAGAGATTAAATATTGCTCAATTTCATGAAATATGGCTCGAATTGCACGCCAAGAACGCTCCTGCTACAAAATTTATATCTACAACTCTAGCCTCGGTGGGAGTGTGATATCCACTTATGTACTTCTCACACATTGGAATTCAAACAGAGATGAAAAAAATTCTTCTAGTCAGTGCAGGAAATCATCACCTCTACCATCTGAAATCAGAGCACAATATTTCAGCGTTAGGTTTGTAAACAGACAAACCATTTAAAATATTCTCTTCCAACAACCCTCGGTCCCTGCAAAGTGATCGATCCCTTGTGAAATCTGGCTCTATATCCCCAAATAACAGCAAGCATTCAGCACTCCGTGGATAATTATCTCTCTTCACCGTATTTGCGACTGGTCGCAAAATCACATTTTAGAGTGTTAGAGATGCCACTGGAAAATGTAGCATGGCCAAATATGCAACTATGCAACCTTCACAAGTCGCAGTTCCTTTCCACTATATTTGCGACTAGTCGCAAAATCGCATTTTAAGTCTTCGAGATATCACCAGAAAATGTGACCTCGCTGAATATACGTTCATGTTGCTGTATATAATGTAATTGTCCAATGGAGCCCAATGTTTTCGATTGTGAAGAAGTAAAAAAGAGTCGCAGTACTCGCAAAATATAACTCTACTCTGTGTAAAATTAGAAAGAGAAATAACAAATACCTAGAGTACGCGGGAAGAACAGTGGATTCCAACAGTCGAGGTGAAAAGGTTTTCAAACATGGTATAAGTTTAGTTTTTAGTGAATAATCTTGATGTCTTGATTTGTGTTTGCACAAAATTTGGTTATTTTTAAAATTGGTGGGTGGTTTGTAAGATAGTGGAAATTTTGGCATTGCATTTTATTTTATTTTTTTAAGGTTAA
>APFE030835892.1:820-10892 GCA_000404065.3 Pinus taeda | reverse complement strand
AACATGAATTAAATAATGATAATGATTAGTATAATAGTGTTACAAAATAAAACAAACAAACTGTATAGTAATAACATGAAATAAAATTATTAATATAGTAATAACATGAATTAAGATTTCTAATATAGTACTAACATGAATTAAATAATGATATGATTAGTATAATAGTGTTACAAAATAGTATTACAAATTGTAAAACATAAAACAAACAAACAAACAAACAATATAGTAATAATATGAATTAAAATTATTAATATAGTAATAAGATAAATTAAATAGTGATAATGATTAGCATAATAGTGTTGAAGGGACAATGTCTCTTATAAGATAAATTGGATCACTTTGAAAGGATACTGCTTGTATGAATAAGCATGTGCACTGTGACATTAGGTTGCCTCCATCACTAGGAACTAGACTAGAGCATCTTGCCACTGTAAATTCATATGATTTGTAATGGTAGCTAGTCAGCAAGTGAAAGTGGAACATCAACATTCCACTGGGTTACCTCCCCTTGCCTATTCGTGAATGGAAGTGGGAAACAATCACGTTGGACTTTATTATAGGTCTGCCCAGAACCAAAAAGAAAAATGACCCTATTATGGTTGTAGTTGATAAATTAAAAAAGACATTTTATTTTATACCAATGAAATCCACCTATAAATCTATTCAAATATCTTATATATTTATGAAATATATATTCAGGTTACATGGGATACCCAAAGTGGTAATATCTAATTGGGATGTCGAGTTAACATCTTCATTTTGGAAGAATATTTTCTCTAGTTTGGGTACACAAATTGAATTTAGCATAGCCTATCACCCTCAAAAGGATTGGTAGACTGAGGGATCCAACCAGGTGTTGGAAGATATGTTAACAATGTTTGTGATGCAACATTCAAGTAAATGGGAGGATTACCTCCATCTGATTGAATTTTAATATAACAATGGATACCATGACACCTTAGGAATGATCCACTTTGAGGTATTGTATGGGAGGAAATTTAGGATACCCATGGACTAGGGCAGCCCTATCAACAAATTGGCATTAGGTCCTGACATGCTAACCAAAATGGAGCAAACAGTTCAAAACGTTTTTCATATTTGAAAGCTTCTACGTATAGGTAAAAAGATTATATAGATAACAAAATAACCTACAAAGGGTTTAAGTAAGAGGATCATGTATATTTACGAATCAAGACAATGAAATGCACTCTATAGTGGAGCAGATGTGCTAAATTAGCACCTCTTTATTACAGTTCCTTTCAAATATTGGAATGAATTGGCCAATAGCATATAAAATTTTGCTACCAAGCCATATCCACATTCACAAAGTCTTTCATGTCTATCTACTAAAAAAGTATTTGTACTATTCTAAGCATACAATTAACTGGGACAATGTTCTATTAATTTAAGTGGTGAATTAAATTCTTGTGCATACAAATATGTATATATATATGTATCAATTTTCAAAATAAAATGGTAATAATTCATCATGGTGGGTTGGTTGAACCAGAAGGAAAATTCCTAGAAGATCCTCTTTCTATTCTCTATCACACAGAAGCAACATTACATAGACGAGTCATCACCTAGGTTAAAGTGCAATGGAAGCACTATGGCCAAGGGGAGGCTGCCTTGGAAGATGAGGATGTTATCTGTAAGGCTTATCATGCTTTATTTTTATGAGTTATAATGAACACTAGGGACGATGTTCCTCATAAGAGCGGTTATATGTAACACCCTAAATGACATGTACATGTTATAGTACTGATTATTGTTTTACTTTTATATTTCATGTCATATTATGTTCCAACAGAAACATCAAGGAAATCATGACTAAATTTCCCATGTGACTTTAGAATGATATGTGAAATAAATATATATATTTGTATAAAGAAAAATTTGGTTACATAAACCTCCCAAGACAGTTATTGGTTGTTACACACCCTTTCCCCCAAGAGGAGAGATTCGAGAAGGCCTTGGGAAAGAAAAGGAAGGGGATTTAGAAGGAAAGAGATGCCAAGTAATTCAGAGAACCTCCTAGGTGAAACAAACTAGTGGGAGCCTTGGACACAACCCAAGAAGGTTAAAAAATCGAAGCCGAACTATAGTCATGAGGTTTCAAAGTTACTCAGTCCACCCAGTGTATACCAGTGTTTAGAGAAGAAGAGATCAGGGGAGGCTTTGGAAATCATAGCTAGACTCATGGTTGGATGGAGAGATCTTCTAAGAAACAAAAAACTAACAAAACGAAAGGAAACGTATAAGTATCTAAGTATTTTTTTAGAATTTATTCAAATTGTTTATACAGGTTTTGAATATGGGATAAAGATCAAATTGAAAGAATTTTTCTACCTTTTATTGTTAAAAAGAAGAAAAATTGTAGAACATGACTCTGGATATACCATAACAACCAAGTCATTCATGAACCTAAATTTTTGTTTTATTTTTATAGCCTATTCCTCTACTAGAATTTACAAACGTATAGATTATAGGCTTTGAGAGAAATCTACAGGCGTCTTAAACTGAAATAACAAATACATGTATGATAATGATGAATTAAAACATAAAACATAAACCAAACAAACAATATAGTAATAACATGAATTAAAATGATTAGTTGGAATTGGAGTCCCCAACGCAGTTGGTAGAGTTTAAACCGTTAATGAAAGTGCTGGAGCCCTCAGCGCAGTTGGAATTGGAGCCCCCAGCGCAGTTGGAATTGGAGTTAATAGCGTTTAAACCGTTAATGCAAGTGTTGGAGCCGTTGAAATTGTTAATGTAACTGCTGGAATCAGGGACAGCGTGGGAAACCTTAGGGACAGCGTAGGATTTACAGTTCATAAGCCAGGTACCCTCGTTGCTGTAGGATTTAATGTTCTTGTCTACGTTAATGTTGTTGCTGCCTGAATCTACAGTGCAGTGGTTATTGGGAACAACGTAGTTTTTATTCCGATCAGATGAGGAGATGGCCGAACTATTGGAATTGGCCTGAACTCTTCTATGTTTACCTTTTTATTTAGAATTGATGCGTTTTTTCTTTCCACAGGAAAACCCACGCCTTCCTCTAACTTGGCCAGCTTCCTAGATTATCTTTCCCTGGCGATTCTACCCTCTGACTGGGCCTTCAATGCAACTTTCGCATCAACAATTTTCCAAAGATCAAAGTTAATTTTTATAGTTAGTTTCAAATGCGAGGAAAGGGCCAACCGATTGAGGTTATCTAAGGCTGCCCTGGTTCTCTTAATTTCATTTCGGATTAGGGCTAGGCTTAATTTCAAAAACGATCTATAATTATACTGATTAAATAGTCTGTGATTAATCTTAGCAAAAGGAGGAATGATTCTCTTGTTCCTACATTGTTTTAGAAATTGTAGGTCCGCAGCTCTCCTCTCAATTTTTATCCAAGAACATTCCTTTCGAAAGCATCATTTGCAACATTGAGAATGGGACTCAAGGTCTTTCATCAAACGACAGGGAGATATTAAGACAGGAATGTTCCCTAGCTTTGTTAAAATCTAAACGACCAAAGAGTAACCTTAATAGGGAAGGGCGAGAGGCTCTAAGATCTCTCCGTAATAATGATAAAATAGTTATTCTTAAAGTTGATAAAGGTGGAGCCACCGTTGTGTTAAACAAGGAGGATTACATACATAAAATAAATGAGCATTTGAGTTTTGGAAGTTATAGAAGGATCAACTCCAACCCTATTCCCAAGGTGATAAAGTAGGTCAAGAAAGCCATCATGGAAACAAACCTTGAAGATAAAATAAAAAAGAAGTTGATCCCCTCCTGTGAGGTTATTCCTAGAATCTATGGATTACCAAAAATCCATAAGGAAGTGGTTCCTCTTAGACCGATTGTTAACACCATTGGTTCCCCTACATATGAACTAGCTAAGTATGTAGCTAAGATCCTAAAACCTCTGGTTGGTAACACAGACTCTTTCATAAAGGACTCAACAGATTTTGTGAATCTTATTAGAGATAAAAGGGTTGATAAAAATAATATTCTAGTAAGCTTTGATGTTGTATCCCTGTTCACAAAGATTCCCCTTGATGAAGTTGTTCATGTTATAAAGATGGCCACCGATCCTGAAATAGCAAATCTTGCAGAAATCTGTTTACGGTCCACTTTTTTCAGTTTTCAAGATCACTATTATGAACAAATTTCTAGGGTCGCCATGGGTTCCCCGCTCTCACCTATTGTCGCCAACCTATACATGGAGTACTTTGAGAGAAAAGCCCTTGAATCATTCCACTTGAAGCCAACATGGTGGAAAATATTTGTCGATGACACCAACCTTAATTGGACTCATGGTAGAGCAGAGCTTGAGAAGTTCCTCAATCATCTTAACTCGTTATCTTCTGAAATCAAATTTACTATGGAGCTTGAAAAGAATGGTAAGATCCACTTTCTAGACGTCCTGATCAGTAGAAAAGAGGACAGTACTTTGGGACACCAGGTCTATAGGAAGAAAACTCACACTGATAGCTATCTTCATGCTAACTCTTACCATCATCCCTCCCAAAAATCTGGCATTTTAAACACCCTGGCGGTTAGAGCTTACAGGATTTCTGACCCGGATCACCTAAAAGATGAGATTGAACACTTAACCTCTGTCTTCAAAAACATTGGATACAAGGAGTGGAGTATCAAGAGAGCGATAAGAAGGGTTCAAGACAGGGCCCTCTCTAAGCGTACCCCTGAAGACAAGAAGGAAATTCAGGGGAAGGTTTACCTTCCATTCATCCAAGGGGTTACTGATAATATTGCAAAATTTTTAAGGAAGAATAGCATATACACTCAATTTACGACTTGTGGAACGATAAGGAAAATGATGAGGTCAGTTAAGGATAGCATTGACCATCAACAACTCAAGGGAGTGTACAAGATTGATTGCTAATGTGGTAGAAGTTATATTGGGGAAACAGGTCGGTCTCTAAAAACAAGGCTGAAAGAGCACGCGGCTGACATAAAGAATGAAAGATCCCGTACATCAGCCCTTGCAGAGCACTCATCCAAGACCAAGCATCATATGTGCTTGGAAGATGCCAAGGTAATTGCAAGAGAGGACAATTATCATAAAAGAAAAATCATGGAGGCCATTGAAATTATGAAATTTCCACGAAACCACAACAGGGACAATGGAAGTGAAATCAGTGGAAACTAGCTTCCCCTAATCAGACAAATAAAACCCTCGGAACCTTTGGAAGCATAAAGGTTTGGTTTATTAATTTACTAAGTAAATAATTAATGCAAATTAATTAATTTAATTTAATTTAATTAATTATATCAAATAAAATAAAATAAAAATATTTTATTATTTTTGTTTTATTCTTTAACAAAAATAAATAAAATATAAATTAAAAATAAATAAAATGTGATTAATTCATATAGGATTATAATTATTAAATAAGAATAAAAATAAAAATAAGAGTAAAATAAAGTAAAATAAATAGAACAATTTTGTTTTTGGTTTTAATCAATTAGGGTTTCAAATTAATTTAATTTAATTAATTATATTAGAAAAGAGAGAGGAATTATAAATTTAATATTAATCAAATAAATAAATTAATTAATAATTTAATTACCCTTATATTATAATTGAAATTCTAATTTAAATAAATAAAAATTTTAGTTAGATTTTAATTAATTAACTAATTAATAAAATTAATAAATATAAAATAAATTATTTAGTAGATTTTAATTATTAACCAATTAATGGAAAAATATTTTTTTACATAAATAAGCATTAAACATAAATGTATTTATTTATAATTAATAAAAATTATAAATTTATATATTAAATTAAAATTAGATTAATTATAACTAATTAATTAATCTATTGGACCAATTAATTAATTAATTAAGTAATAGTTGGATTCTAAAGGAATACTTAAATAATTATAGAATATTTATTAATTAAAAATTAAAATATAAATAAATAAAATAAAAAAAAATTATTAATCAAACATAAAAATGTTTATATAATAAAATAAAAATAATTAAAAATTAAATTTATATTAATCAATTAAATATAAAACTGGAATAATAATAAATAAATAAATTAGAGTTATTAAACCTGACCTAATTATGAACAATTAAATAATTAATAGAATAAAAATTTTAAAAATCATTTGTCGGCCCTTATAAATTAGGGTTCTTTGGTTTATTTATACCAAGGCGCATGGCTTCTTCTCTCAATAATCTTTCATTCATTGTCTATCTATCTGATTTGTCCTGATGATGGACCCCCTTTGGGGTTTGAAACGTCGGCAGAATGAACTAGAAACTGTGGATAATCCGGAACATGAAGCTACAAAAAACTTCCACAGAGGCTTAAAATCCAACAAATATATGAGGTCAGTGTCATATGAATATGAATTTATATGCTTGTATTATGCATATGTTTATGTTGACAGGTAACGCTGAAGGATACACCAATGAAATGAAAGCATCATGGTCCACGACATGCTAAGACAAGCATGGAGAAGACACAAGAATCAAGGTTTCTTAGTAAGGACAATGTGGTTTTAGATGTGTGGTACTACTATTGTGCATATACTATATATGTTGTACATGTTTCATATATGATGTGTGCACATGCAGTGTTGTGTATATATAGTGTGTGTACATTTTGTTTATGCAGTGTTATGTACAGGATGGTACAGATAGTGTTGTATGAATGTTACATATTCAATATTGGGTATAAATGGTGCTATGTACATGTTGGATATGCGGTATTGTGTACATATTGTACTGTGTGCATGATGGATATGCGGTGTTGTGTGCATATGGTGTTATGTGCATGTTGGATATGTAGTGCTATGTACAGATGATGCTATGTATATGTATGATATGCAGTGATATCTACAAGTGGTGTTGTGTGCATGTGGTACATTCGTACTATGTACATATGGTGTGGTGTGCATGATTGTACAAGTGGTGTCATGTGTGTGTGGTGCTATGTACATGTTGTACAAGTGGTGATAAGTGCATGTGTTGTTATGCACATGTCGTGCATGTGGCGCTGTGTACATGTGGTGTCACATACATGTCGTGTGTGTGGTACTATGTACATGTGGTATTGCATACACATTGTATATTGGTGTAGCGTACATGTGGTGTTGTGTACATGTTGTGCAGCTGGCGTAGTGTACATGTGATGTTCTGCACATGTTGTGTAGGTGGTGCGGTGTATAGGTGCTATTGTGTACATGTTGTACATATGGTACTGGTGCACGTGTGGTATTGTGTGCATGTCATACATGATGTTTTGAGGGCATGTGGTACTATGTATGTGCATTGTGTAGGTGCATGTATTGTGTTATGCATTGGGTGTAGAAGTATGAGTTGCGTTGTACATCAGGTATAGGTGTACGAGTTGTGTTTTATATCGGGTGTATGTGTAGGCATTTGTGGCATCACATGTTGTGTGTGTATGCATGTCTTGTGATGTATATTGTGTACATATAAATATGTACACTTGGTGTAGGTGTATGTGTTGTATGTCAGGTATAGGTGCATGTGTTTCATGGTGTTGTATGGTGTGTGTGGTTGTATGTGGGTGATGCACACTATGTGTATGTGCAACTAGTAGAGGAGAAGGCACTTGGTGTTTTATGGGTGTAGAAACCGATCCAGTGTGTGTACAAAAGAACAAAGGCAAAAGTAAGGATAAATGAAGGATAAGTATCAGTATCATATTTTGGTTTTAGTATGCATGTGATTTATGATTTTGGTCTATGATGATTACATGTGATCTATGATTTTGATTTATGATGGTTACATGTCATTTATGATTTTGATGGTTATGTTTTGAGCTAACCTGATGTGATATTTTTATACATGTTGATTTGGTCAAATACGCTAGTTTGACTTGTTGTGAGAGGAAGTGAACATGATTGCAAATGTACCTTATTGACGAGCTACCAATGAGGTATGATGTGAATTTATTTCAATTTATTTCAAATCTAATGGAATTTATTTGTTTGGTACAGGAATGCATGAAATGCCCAGTTGGGTGATTGAAATCGACTGCAAGAATTGGCAATAATAACAAAAGAAATTGCAACATGCAGCAGCATGTTGGTAAAGTATTCAAGAGCATGGCCATTGTGGGACACTGGTACCCAATAGTGTCCATTTATTGCCATGAGAATGTTATGACCAATATGATGGTTTTAAGGTAGGGATATGCCTTGGTTGTTGTATCTTCCAATGCGAGGAAGCCTCGCCAAGGGATGGACTACCCAAGATGGCGATGCCAACAGCACTTGGAAGGTGAGTGACTACACGAAAGGAGTGACCAGATTCCTAAGGGACTGTGTAGTACAGAAGGGAAAGTCACATATGGACTTTTTTTGGTCATTAATATTTCCATATGGAATCAAATGCACATTGGGAGTGCGCCCTGGAAGAATGAATTGGTAATTGTTCGTTGCGAGGACAAGTGGCATAGGATTATAACATTGGACATTGGATGTATACTTGACTTTGCTGTGGATTTTTGACTTCCTGGGAAGGAGGTGGATCCTGGTATTACTTTGAGGATGGAGGTGTTAGACTCTAGATTCCCTTATTGTGGATGCATGCATCATATTATTTTATTTTTTGGTTGAGAAAATATGCATCTGTGTATATGTATATGTGGTTATTGTAAATATTGTAATGAGCTATGTTATAAAGCTCTAGCATGCGGTATATTGTCATTTTGTCATGATGTTTTGATTTTTGAGTAGGTCTTTCATTGTAAATACTGCAACGATCTATGATATAAAGTTCTAGGGGCAGTATGTTTTGTTTTCAGCAGTCATGTTGGTTATAGGTGTCATTGAACATCGAGGATGGTATTCCCCCGAGGGGGAGGGTTCTATAACAACCCTAGTGAAAATTTCATTTAAAAATATATAAATACCACGGATGATAGGACACGAATTCCAAGATGAATGGTGGGCACGACATGCTAGTGGGTGCTCATTTGGTCGTTTATGGTTAAGGAAATTGGAAAAGGTAATGGCTAAGGCATTAAAAAGGAAGAAAAGTATTTTGGCACATTTATTTATGAAAATAATGGAAATTGGTGTAGAAATTTTGAATAATATAACACTTATTCATAGAGATTATCTTAATTATACACTATTTGTGGAATGCATGCATAATACATAACCTCCTCTACCACTGATCATCAATTTACAGAATTAAGAAACAATCGCATGCGCACATTGAAACATCAATCACACATATCAACACAGTATGTAATGGGGAAAGCATACAGCTGAAAACCCCCGACTATCTGTATATTATGATGATAGAGAACATGTAACAATACATAGTACAATACTCCTCACAAGTACTCAGTACTATCTCCACCTGCTACACACAAAACCAGCTCAGATCTGAACAAGTCACGGGTTCAAATCTCCTCCATTGTTTGCCTACCTCTACTACGCAATCCAAGTTGAGAATGGATTAGATCCAAGTTCGAATTCCCTTGGCTTGTACTGTGCAATCCTCATTGGCAATCTCAATCAATGATTGTGCAAATCCCATGCACAACTATAGTCACAACTGATAGCAGTCTCACCCTTTCACCCACCTCTAACACTTGTCTCCACTGAACTGTCCATGCACTGAGTTAACTGAAGTATTCTTTAGTTGATTTATGAGTTAAATTAGTGAATTAATTAATTCACACCACTCATCACTAGTGTATTTGTTAGTTAGACTAAATACAACTAGTTCAACTAAGTCAAACTGAACACAACTCCATCAACTCCTCAATCAACTCACCAAAACTCAATCACTTGAGTTCTAACTGAAGTCCTTCATGCAATAGCTCAACTAACAATAGGAAAAACGTATTTCCTCTGGCAGTTGCATGTGCCACATCCGTAGCTCGAACTGAAGTGCTGCAAGAGGATAAGATAATGTTTATAGTCCAAATATTATTAAGAGCTAATAATATTCGACTGTTCTATTTTTTGACTAGCAATCTAAAAATAGACTCCGCCCATATGTCTAAAAATAGAGGTCCATCTATTTTTACCAACATGACGAATCATCCATAAAT
>APFE030835889.1:0-13997 GCA_000404065.3 Pinus taeda | reverse complement strand
AAAACTTAACCAACAAAAAATTCTCTTAAATCTTCTTGTTCAAGTTTACATAATAAGAAAAACCATTCTATATGTTTAAAACAATGCTTTACAATATTCTTCATATTTCTATGAAAAATATCGATACATGCTTTCCAAAAATTAATAAATTTCTTAATTTTCCATAAAATATGCATGTAATACTAAACACAACGTGAATTAAAGGCTACACAAACCAAACTCATCTATACTCGTAAAATACTTGGAACTTGCCTCGCTGGATTGGAAAACACAAAAAAATTAAAAACTCGACAATGCCTACGTGTCACATTGACATTAAGGTATCCTTTGTTCAACATGTGATCAATGCCTTGGCTTCATGTGATCAGAGGACTTTTGACAGCTTCCAACAATCTGTCATCCTATACCAACCAGTCATTCGAAACACGTAAAGACAATCAACTACTTTATTTCTTTGCTGTCACAATCACACGATCATGAACCCTCCCAAACGCGCTCATTTACGCCATGACCGGCCGTCTGATAATTTGGCTACCGCCCCTATAAAATGCAGTTACTGGCTTAACCGACTCCATACACATACAGGTCAATATTTACAAAAATCTTCAAGCTGCACGCCTCTAATATATGTTTGTAATGCAAATTTATGTCAATTGTAAACATGGGGATTTGCGTTTCTTCAACTGGGATTTCTTCTGTGCCAGCAGCTACTGCAAAGCTCATAATTATGGACGGGAGCATCCAGGAATTCTTTGAAGGGATGACAAGCCGGGAGATTCTGCAAGATTATCCGAACCACTTTATCTGTAATTCAGACGGTCTTTATGTAGGTCAAAACATCTCACAGGTTCTACATGATGATGATCAATTGGAGACTGGACAGCTCTACTTTCTTCTTCCTCGGCGGAAATTACAGTTTGTGTTGACAGACTCAGACATGGCTTCTTTTCTTTTCAAGATCAGCAGTGCTTGGCAATCGGCCCAGAAGAGCAGGAGGCGGATTAGAAGATTATCATTTGTGTTTGGTCAAACTCAAAAGCAAGTGCAGCCCTTGTTTGATATTGGTAACGAGAATGAAAAATATGGAGAGGAATGCTCCTCGTCGTCCGTTTCTGATATGCCGAGGCTCCCTAATGTTCAAATTTCAAATCCAAGTGGTAGAGGTCGAATCCAATGGCAGTCAAAGTTGGAGACAATCGAGGAGACTGTGTGATCGATGGTATCTGCGATTTTGAATTGTTAAGATTTGTAACAATCTGTAAATACATGGTAAACCGTGAAACTATTTCAATGGTCCCTTTTTTGGACACATTCATATAACTGACAAGAATGATGAGTTAGTCTGGTGCGTCTATACTCCCATGTTGGGACACATAGTACTTGGAAATATCATCGTCCCCCTAAGTCAAAAATCTTCACATGATGCATCATTGAGAACCAGGTTCCAATCTCGGATGTTCCTCAAAAGACGTTTGCTCAAGTTCTAGGATGGTGTTCCCTACCTAATGCCGATGAGGAATCTGGCACTCACCTCTTCTTTGCCTGCCCTTTTTGTCAACAAGTTTGGTCTGCTTGTAGGTCTGCAATATCACAAATAGATCAATGCAAAGGAAAATCGATTGA
Source organism: Pinus taeda (assembly GCA_000404065.3). Classification (NCBI taxonomy): domain Eukaryota; kingdom Viridiplantae; phylum Streptophyta; class Pinopsida; order Pinales; family Pinaceae; genus Pinus; species Pinus taeda. The sequence goes on along the minus strand of APFE030835889.1, from coordinate 12,374 downwards.
GGAGGCTTGGAAAACATGGCTATCTATCCCCTCATCCTGTATGTTCAAAGGCCCCCCCTGATTATCTGTCGGGGTGTATGCTTAGCGAGGAACCACGCTAATTTTCAAGATGAGGCCTCCATACCCAGAAATATCATTGCTGAAGCAATTGCTATTCTTAGCCAGCATCCCTACGATAAAGATGTTCGCAGAGTCCGATTTATTGAAGCGGAACAGCTCGACCATTCGAATCCCTGGGCGTTTTTCCATCGGGCCTTTATAGATTCGAGTCAAAAGAGCGAATGCGGCTTCATTCTCCATATCTTTTTGCTGAATTTAGGCAAAAAGAATTCAGCCAGTTTTGCAGAAACAGTCTTAAAATCATGTTTTTGAAAGTGGAAATGGATTCAGCGCCATCAAAATTTATGGAACACCCAAAATTTTAAATTTTAGCAACTGTAACCTGGATTTACAACCGCAATTTATCAAAATATTGCCGGAATTTTCATAATTTTCTAGGCAAAAAAGCAGCATGTTTAAACTACTGCTATTTTCGTTTCTCATTCCTATCAAATCTCTATAGGTTTTGGTCTAAGTTCAAACAATGTTGGCACTCATTATATTAGCTTTAGATCATAGGGTCTCTCATATTCAAATCTTTGGTGACTCTATCTTTATGGTTCATTGAATGAACAATATTTAGTCTTGTCCTAATATCATAGGTTTTTTTTTCAGTGGAAAAAAACGCTTTCTTTATTATTACTAAAGGAAGTTACGTTACTTGATTCTCTTCCAGGATAAGTACTAAAACTTAGCAGCAAGAAACCCAAAAGAAAATAAAACAAAAAAATAGACTATTGTGCTATCATCCACTCAAAGTTCATTTGTTGTTCAGAAATGCTTTGTTACAAAAATAAGAAGGGAGAAAAAAAACAAGAGACATATGTCAGTCCAATTTATGAGATCTAAATAGAGCCGAAATCAAATATGGAGTCCTGGTTGAAAGCAGCATAATGGATGACTCCAGGAGGTGCTTAAATGCCTCTTTTGGAGAGAATATCAACGATGAGGTTCTGCCCCCTATATATATGATTGAAATCAATGCCCTGAAATGAATTGATCAAGATACGAACGCGCTTCATCCAATAGGTCAGAGGATGAGGCTGGAAAATCCCTTTACCCAATCGATGCATCCTTTAGAGTCCCCGAAAATATGCATATTGTGGATGTTGAGCCAACTAGCAATGAATAGTAGCCCCCAAAGTGAGATGATTTCCGCTCTGTTGTTGGAACCTGAACAACCCTCCCACCAAAAATGATAAAACTCACTGGGTTCATTAGCAATAAGTGCACCACATCCACACAGTGCAGATTTGCAAGCCCCATCGAAAAATCCCATCGGATGATCATTCCAGATGTCCTGCGATATGACCTTTCTATATTTTTTAATCTGTTTCATAGGGCCTGTTTCATAAAAATGAGAAACAATCCCCATAGCAGTATATCTAATATCAAATTGATTATCTTCAAATAGATAAGGTTTCTGTAGTGCCATAAGCCCCAAATGATGAAAAAAGGTAGGGTGCCAAAAGCTTGTTGTGACTGAAACCAATGCTTAAAACCTGCCAATAATGAACTATGCTTCGAATCCCCGACAATGTGGAATAAACTAAAGACTGTGTACCAAATTTCTGTGGAAAATGGATAGTTCATGAAGAGGTGTTCAACATCTTCCGAATTTTTCTTGCACAACATATAAATGCTAGGACCAATGAAACCTCTGCGAACTAAATTCTTCCAAGTGAGAACTTTGTGATTCAATACCAACCAACCAAAACATTTAAGCTTCAATGTGAAGTTCCATTTCCAGGATTTGTAGAACCAGGATAGCTCCGCAGAAGGAGTAGCTGGTATGGAAATGGACCTATAAATGTCTTTGGTCGCAATTAGGTTCTTATGGGCTTGCCCAGCACATCTCGTCTTATCATTTTTTCTGAAATATAATTACCTGCAACCTCAATTTGTATGTCCTAATATCATAGTTACCAAGTTTGGATACAAATTTTATGAGAATGAAAAATTTGACATTAGAAATCTTAAATATGTAGAAATATATAAAAAAAAAAAGAGTAAGAAAAACTATTTTTGCTCATTTTCTTCCCATTAATTTTGAAATTATATAAACAATTTTAAAATTACCATTCATCAAACAAAAGTTTCACTCTTCTTTCCAAAATTTACTTATTTTCAAAACTCAAAACATTAATCCAAAATTCATCCCTAATTTAAAATCTGTGTAAATTCAATTTTTAATTAATACGCATTTAAACATTAAATATTAAAAACCTATATAAAATTTCTCCTTAACCAAAACATGTTTAAAAATTCAATTCAACATAGAAATAGGTGACTTCACCTCAAATTCTTTCTAAAGCGGAAAATGAAACAATGAAAATGAAAAACTTAACGCAGGAGTTTCAAATTATTTCCAAACATTAAAAGGAAACAACAAAATTGAAAAAAAAAACACAAGAATTTTCCCACCAAGTTATAGTTTTGATCCCACCCCACCGCCATAATTTTGGGTTTAGAGGACACGACACTATGCATTCACGTGGACATTAACAAATTCGTGGATATCCGTTAAACTCTGAACATGATTGAGTTTAACCAGATTTCCTTTCATGTGGACCATTAACAACTGGCAATTCCTATTTGTGCGACTATAGCATATTTAATGCCCCTGACATGGGGGATTTATAACCCCATATAACACGCCGCACGGTGATGAGAGAGAAAAAAACGCGCGCGGCGAGTTATATGGGGTTATAAAGCCCCCATGTCAGGGGGCATTAAATATGCTATAGTCGCACAAATAGGAATTGCCTTAACAACTTACCATATGAACAACATTGAAGTTTTGCTGAATTATTCGATATACGAATCGAATGGTCAAATTTTCATATTTTTTTTCTCCAATTCGTCCGAACTTGATAAGTAGGCCTAATGTCCTTATTGCACCTATTTTGGGTAATGCTTTGCAATTAAAAAAACTCATTCTCCTCCTCCTTGCATCATCATCTATAAAGGGAGCTGAACTAAGACGATGACATATTATCCAAACTTGATTTAGATCTTGAACCACGACAATGGCTAATGAGAAAAGAATGAGAAGGGTCCAATAATTCATATTATCACAAACCTTCAAGGGATCCCATTGAACAACCTTTCAATGAATACCTATGTTTCATTTTTATGCAAGAACTTCTAGTTAAATTTGTTTTGTAAATAGAGGGTTTGCCCTACAATTCTGATGTTTTTATTTTTTTGTATTTAAAATATTATATGTTTATTTTGACAACTATATGCATATACAGAGGTCGTGTGTCTACAAAATGTAATTTTTATCATTTTCAATGAATAAAGATAAAGTTTTTTTTTCTTTAAAAAAATAAAACAACTTAAATATTGAAAGAGAAACATTTTAGAGCGTAACGTTTCATTTCCAGAGTCCATGTGTTTTTTGGTTAATTTCATACAAATGTTTATGTCATGATGCATAAACAAAAAGATATAATTAAACAACACCCACTTTAGTGTCACAAATGACACCATAATAGATGATGTGGTGCATTATAAAATCATTCCTTGGTAGGATCTTGTGTGTTTCGTTAGAGGCTAATGACACCATAATTGATGTGGTGCATTATTAAATCATTTTTGGAAAGCTAATCTTTGGGATTAAGCTTGGGTTAGTTTGAGTAGTTATTGGAGTATAAGAACACCCGAAAACTAATTCAACTATTTCGTGTATGTATTAATATGTACACAATGTACATCTTTGATTAAGACAAATCATTAATATAAGTTTAAGTTTGGTTTCCAATATATTTGTCTTAGAGTCGTATGAGAGCGGTGGTTCTAGGAATATCAGAGCACAATGTGAGAATAATTTAGCTCCTCTCGTGAAATGGAGTGAGTCACTAGTTTTGTGACCATGGATGTTTCCGCTCTTAGGGCGAATGGTGTTAGTCCAAATGTTGAACAAGGAGTGAGATAGTTCTGGACGTGTAAATGAAGATCAAGGATGCTAGTAGGATAGAAATTGTCTTTCATTCTTGTCGCTGAATCAGAGACGGTTCTCACGGTGTGATTTATTGATTGGAGGAAAGGTAAATTTTAATAGAGATAAGGAAAATTGGTTGTTGCATGAGTTATTGTCCATCATTGACTGTTGTAAAGAAGGCTTACACATAGGCTATATATGATTGACATAACTTTGATAATAAATGATAGTAATTGTGTGATTTTTATAGACATGTGTAAAGGGGAGCCGCATTTTGTCTAGTTGTAGCCGAGGGCAATAAACACTACAGTCCAAGCATGTCAAAGCGGGTTTCTCATTAGCCTGTTGATTGAGATGAGCCACTAGTTTTATGGTGAGAGAGAATGTATGTCTAGTTGAGATAAAAGTGTGCGTGGTGGACCCTTGTCACTTGTCCATATTTGTAGTTGATCATAGTAAAGTCGTTGGCTTTGTTTCTTATGTTGGGATTAACAACCAAGCAACCAGATTTGCAATTGGAACAGTAAAAACTATAAAATCTCATGACATTGGGAAAAGCTACAACAACAATTTACATGATTTCACATATTTCACATGTGAAGTTATCACTAAAAGCAATTTTTGATGTTGTTGGTATTGCATGGTTAAAATTTGACTAAGACTGGTCAAAAGATATTTTTTTGGATTTCGTACTAAATAAATGACCCGGTTGTAGCGAGCACATTTTATATTTCACAAAATTCAGTTGTAGCACAGATTTGATGCAAATTTTACTTCTGGAGGTTCATGTGACTCCTATCTGAACAAATATGTTAAAATTGGCAACTAGCGCCAAACTCCATGTGGGTCACCTTATTAATGGCAACTGATATTTTTCCTAGATTCCTCTTGTTGAGAGGTGTAGGATTGATCTAAAGATCATCCGATTCTGACAAGTATTTATGGATATATGAATTTATTTATACTTACTTGACAAATTGTCAAGGTCGACCAACAACTAAATGTGTGGTACATATGCCCAACAAAACATATAAGTACAAGTGAGGTTGAGTCATTATTAACTCATCTCATCTCACCACACATCTTCTCTCTCCCCTACACATTAGAAGAGCCTTTGTCTCTCTCACGTGTGGCTGAAGAAGGAAGACGCTGAATTGTGGTTAGGGCAGCATTGACTTGGGTTGACCTAGTTGTAGGTGGGTAGATTGGATTATGTTGACCAATGTGGAGGCCTTCTTGACCACGTTTTGGGTTGGGCAACCTCTCCTAGGCTAGCCGCAGTTATGTTAATCTCTTCTGACAGAGTTTGACCACTCCTTAGACCTGCGTTGGTTGTCAAGAAGTTATCACAGGTTTGACCAGATGTTGACTATTGTTTAACTAAGTATTGTGGACTGTTTTGGGATGCTGAAGTTATCTGTTGAAGACCAAGTTCTTCAAGGTTGACTAGAAGTCAATCTGGGGATGTTTTGACCTTTGACTTTGCTGATTTAGGGTTTGTTGGTGTTGTTATAAAATTATAGATTTCTAAATTGTACTATTTCTCTCTGTTTTTTCTATTGAAGATTAAAGAAGAATTGATCAAAGAATTTCCTTGCATTGGGGTTTGTCCCTGGATAGCAGCCACATCTTGTGTCTCTTCTCTTGGATTGTTTTATGTCGATCTTTTAATGTTCTATCTGCACTTTACTTTATGTTTATGTGATTGGTAATGAATGGCTAATAAGAATATTTGAAGTAAACAACACTAAGCATAGAACATACCATAATTTAACAAGATTATAATTCCAATACTCGTATCCAAAAATCGTCTTGGGTTTTTGGCATGGGCCAACCTGGAAACTCCACTAGGTTGTGATTTTGTATAGTGAATGCAATACCGTTTGAATGCACTCACTCGAAGACGCTACACTAGCCGATAAGGTTCGTAGCGAGAGAGCATAGTGACTAAGGAAGTGTGGAGAAAGGTCTGCAAATCAATTGTTTCTGTATGAGGTCCATCAATAAACATTGAAGCAGTACGTGGCACCCATAATATGCATCTGTGAAAGAGAGGCTCTCTAGATGAACACAAGAACTCTAAAAGTTAAAATAGAGCGCAGTAAAAGTCAAATTGAAGCTACTGACTTAATGTCACAATTTTCATGAGTACCTTAAGTCTAGCATGCATTTTTTTGTTGTCGGTAGAAATCTATATGTCCTTGAATGATTTTAGACTTCCAAAATGAAATTAAGATTTGAATCACATTAACAATTATCTCGCATTGAAGCGTGTGTGAATTTTGTCTTGAAGCAATGTGTTGAAGCTTTGTTTGAAGACTTGCTACTTCTGTGATTGGTGTGAAGTGGCACGACAAAGATTTATTAGAATATTTTCAATGCAGGCAAACAATCGATTGTCTCTCCACTCCTTTCGACATCAAATCCTACGACGAGAGGCATTGTGAAATTCCGTCAATAAGCCCTGAAGTGGGGGCTTACTACATTGATCACATCTCAGTTCATTGTCAAACAAATTCATGCAAATGCAAAGGTATGGTTTTATATCTAATCGCTCGCAAACCGGCTAGGAAATGGTGGAATTTTTAACATTTAGCCCTTTTGAACAAACTTCGATGAAATTCTAGAGTTTTCATAATAAGGAACATATAAAAGGAAGCTTGGAATTTCAAAGTTGCTATTTTCTTCTTGAAGAACTGTTTCACTGCACAGAGATTTAATGATTTTCATTTTTTTAGAGCATCGATTTTAATTATAGAATTTACAAAATATAAAATCAAGAACGGAAAAGGTATTATGGTTAGAAGAGCTTATTTCATACACTGAAGGTCACAAGTTCAATTATTTGGAGACAATTTTGGAAGTTGTTAAGAGGACATAATTTTTGCTATAGTTTCACTTTTATCATAACGTTGTTCATCTTACATTTTAAGTATTGTTAGTGGGTGCATGATCGGTTGAATCCAACACCTGGTTTAATCATTTTATTTTTTTTTGTAATTGGGTCAATTCTCGGTGGTAGCCAACACCCTTTTCAAATTTGATTGTAAACGAAATGGTGAAAGTCGATGATTTGCTATGGTTATTGAAAAGTTTAATGTTGTCTACTATTCATAACAGTGTCCAAGTCAACAAGGACACGTTCTATGACATTCAATCATGCTTACAAAATGCTAAAAGCACAATTGAATTCTTGGAGATAGAGTTCGAGTTTTAGTGAGATGAATTACATGAATGACAGAAGAAGAATTATGAACCTATTCTTGTTCAGAACAATAATTTGTTTGAACCTGATTATCGGTCAGAGAATGATAAGAAAAATGAAATGATTTCAAGAGAAGATTTGGATGCAGTTAGAAGTTTTGACGTGAAACTTGTTATAGGACCATGGGAAGAGATTAGACACAATAAACATAGAACTAGGTTGGGTTACAACAAGGATATTAGGAATTTATCTTTTCGCATTCTAGATTTTGCTAAACCTATACAATTCCGAAATGTTGAATTTTTGGATGGTGTTGTTCCAGAACAAGTTGATAGATGCCAACAGTGTTACAGAGTTGGACATGTGAAATATCAGTGTTTTGATCTTCACCCATGTGAGCATTATGGAAAGAGAGATCATCATACAAATAGATGCTCTAGAAAGAAGACTAATGCAGGAAAGAAGCTAAACTAAATATGGGTTGCTTCTTGGGAATGGATGAAAACAACCAAAAAGATTTACAAGTCATACCGAAGAATATGTTCGAGAGTGATAGCCATCCATGTAGTGATGAAGAATACTTCTCACTCTGTATCCGACAAGGGGGGAATTGTTGATGGTTTGCTACAGGTTCGAGTTTGAGATGTCAAATGAGCGTGAGTGAGAGTTGAGATGATTGAGTTGATTGAGCACTTCCATATTTGGAATTGTTCGAGGAACTGCTATGATAGTTCTAGAGTTTGTGGTCACCTTAAAACCACATTTTTTGTTATTCTGAGAACTACTATGAAGGTTCCAGAGTTGGTGTTCGTTGAGACCTTGAGTTCTCCCATATTGGTTTTTGGTCATCCTTAAAAACCATTTCTTGAGATACATTCAATTCTTGGCTGAGATGCATGTTTTGCATTTTGAGCTCTAATTCTTGAACTTTTTTACATCCCTTCGGATTAAGTGGGGAATGTTATAAAGCTAATCCTCAGATTAAACTTGGGTTAGTTTGAGTAGTTATTGGAGTCCAAGAACACCTGGAAACTAATTCAATTGTTTCTTGTATGTATTAATATGTAAACATTGTACATCACTAATTGAGAGAAATAATTAATATATGTTTGAGTTTGGTTTCCAATATTTGTGTCTTACAATCATTACATGATAAGATCTTGTGTATTTTAGCAGAGGTTAACGACACCATAAATGGTGTGATGCATTGTTAAATCATTCCATGTTAAGATCTTGTGTGTTTGAGTAAAGATTAAGACTTTGTGTACTTTATCTCTATCTTTAAAAAATCTTTAAAAGTCTTATTTCAATATTAAGCTATAAAGATTATGCAATGCTATTGAGTCAATTATCAAATTTAAAAAATAACTTCAATAAATTATGAAAAGTGAAATGTCCAATCAAATTAAATAATACATTAGAACAATAAAAAAAATATTAAAATTTAGATTATATACATATCCATGAACTCCAAATAACTTATTAAGTTTTGTTTAATGATCCATTAGCATAGAAAACGTTAATTAGATTATGCACCTAAATTCCATGGACTCTAGATAACGTATCAAATTTTGTTAATTTTCTATAAAATATGCATGTAATACTAAACACGACGTGAACTAAAGGCTCCACACAAACCAAACTCATCTATACGTCTAAAATACTTGGAACTTGCGTCGCTGGATTGGAAAACACAAAAAAAAACTAAAAACTCGAAAATACCTACGTGTCACATTGACGTTAGGGTATCCTTTGTTGAACATGTGATCAATGCATTCGCTTCATGTGAACAGCTTCCAACAAGCTGTCATCCTATACCCGTGGCATCATTGACTTTAGTGACAACCAACCAGTCATTCGAAACACGTAAAGACAATGAACTACTTTATATGTTTGCTGTCGCAATCACACTATCATGAACCCTCCCAAACGCGCTCATTTACGCCATGACCGTCCCTCTGATAATTTGGCTACCGCTCCTATAAAATGCGGTTCCTGGCTTAACCGTCTCCATACACATAGAGATCAATATTTCCAAAAATCTTCAATCTGCACGCCTCTGATATATGTTTGTAATGCAAATTTATCTCAATTGTAAACATGGGGATTTGCGTTTCTTCAACTGCGATTTCTTCTGTGCCATCAGCTACTGCAAAGCTCATAATTATGGACGGGAGCATCCAGGAATTCCTTGAAGGGATGACAAGCCGGGAGATTCTGCAAGATTATCCAAGCCACTTTATCTGTAATTCGGACGGTCTTTATGTAGGTCAAAACATCTCACAGGTTCTACACGATGATGATCAATTGGAGACTGGACAGCTCTACTTTCTTCTTCCTCGGCGGAAATTACAGTTTGTGTTGACAGACTCAGACATGGCTTCTTTTCTTTTCAAGATCAACAGTGCTTGGCAATCGGCCCAGAAGAGCAGGACGCGGAGCAGAAGATTATCCTGTGTGTTTGGTCAAACTCAAAAGCAAGTGCAGCCCTTGTTTGATATTGGTAACCAGCATGAAAAATATGGAGAGGAATGCTCTTCGTCGTCCGTTTCTGATATGCCAAGGCGCCCTAAGGTTCAAATTTCAAATCCAAGAGGTAGAGGTCGAATCCAATGGCAGTCAAAGTTGGAGACAATCGAGGAGACTGTGTGATCGATGGTATCGGCGATTTTGAATTGTAAAGATTTGTACCAATCTGTAAAATAACTTGATTGCGTGGATGGATAACATGAAACCCCGGGGGCAAATTAATTACTGTTTCAGTGTGGGGTATTTATTTTTATTTTGCAAAATTTTGCTGTTGGTACAGCTTTGCTGCACAGAGAAAAAGGTAATCATTTCTTACAAATATCTATCCATCATTCAAAAAAATAAAATTGTACATATATTTAAATTGAGACGTTGTTTCATTTGAATGGAGACCTTTTATTTGAATGGAAATCTACTTATTATCGTTTTCCATATTAAATTAATAGGAATTGAGACAATGTTTTATTTGTTGCGCATGTTTTAGTGGTTGAAATTTTATTGAATTTTTTTTGGAAAAGTATTAATTTTATTCATAAGATAAAATTATATATTGTAAATGCTGAAGAGCATATGTATATGGCATGTTTTTATTTTGACAAGAAATAGAGTAGACAAAAAAATAAAAATAAAAAACATAACTATTGTTCTTTTTTCCCTTTCATTTGTTCCATTTTTCGCCAACCTTCAATATCGGGAGTGGCCGTTACAATGGAAAGTTGATTTTCACTTGTATTAGTGGGAGTGTCTATGTCAGAATCGTATCCTTCTAATCCATGAGTTCGCTTGATGCCAGTTATTTCCATTCTTGTTAGTTGAGATGCTTGGCGCCACATAGGGTTGATGGGGACTTCGTCCTCCTTTTGTGTGTTGTTATGGTCTTTTTGGTTCTCCGTTTCTACTTTGTATGTTGTTGTTTCTTCTTTTTCTACTTCTTCCTTCAAGGGGGCTGTATATTGACATCCTTTTGGTTGTTTCTATTGCTTCTTGTTCCATTTTGGAGTTTGTTTTTCTTTAGGACAGGCATTGGGAAGGTGTCCTATTTGTAGACATCCACAACATCAGAAGGTTCTATTTTCGTAGTCTAGTGGTTGTGTCCACTATGTATTATTGAAATTCAAGTTTATGCTTTCTGGTAGTCCCTCACTGAGGTCTATCTCAATGCATATCCTGGCAAAAGTGAATATCCCCCTTGTAAGCCTATCATCATTGATTTTTAGGAATTTTCCTAATACATTCCCTATGGCAATTAATACATTGTGATGCAAGAAGTGTAATGGGAGGTTGTGCAACCTTACCCAAACTGGCATCTTTGATACCACCATTGTGTTGGCGTCGAATTCTGGAAACCAAGGGGTCATAAATAGTCCTGCATTGCCCCGGAACCATGGTCCTATTTTGAGGATATGATCCCTTTCCTGTACTGTTTTGAATCTGACTATAAAAAACACTTTGGGGTATAAGTATATTTCACAATCAGGTGACCAGGCTTCATAAATCCATTGATGCAAAACATCAGATTTAGGCCAAAACCCATTAAATCTGCATATAACTGATTTGGAATAGAGATTTGTGTACAGGTCTTTTACCTCAAGCATTGCAATGGTAAGAGCAGGATTCTTAGATTTTAGTTCTACAATGTAGGGCCCTGGAAGCTTGGCCAATGTTGCGGTTTTGGTTTGTGCTTTTTTTTTACCTTTGATTGCTTCCTTGAAGGATCCTGTGCTTTCTCAGCTAGTTCCAACACTTCCTCCCCTCAGACGCAGGTTTATTATGATGGTCAAGTTTGCAGTGATGCCATAATCCTAGAGTGTAAAGTTGTCCTGTAAGTTGTGGCCTGAGCAGATCAGATTTTGCCGACATGCTGGTATACCGAGGTGGTTCTGGATTTTGTTTCTTAGCTCCTAAATCTTCCTCCCTTTCCAGATCCTCCAGCAAATAGTCTTGCCTTCTAGTGTTTTAATGAAGATTTGTATTAGTTCCTCCACATTTGAGTGTGGATCTGTTTGAGGAGGGGTTCGATCTGTTTCCCATGTGCCCGGATATGTCTGATTTAAGCATATCGATGCTCCGTCTGGTTTTCTCTTTGCCATATCCTGTTCTCAATGTGGTGGTAGATGTTGTAGCTCTGATACCACTTGTTGTAGATCTAACCCAGAAATATTATAGATCTGATATGAAAAGACAATGCAAATAAACCCAAGAATAATATGAAATGATTCTTTATTGATCAAACCCTTATGGTAGGGTAACACCGTACATTCACTCCTTAAGGAAGGAGACCACTCCACAAGCCATATGCTTGTTCATACAATAATCCTTGACAATATTCTTGATTATTCCTCCATGTGGAGTCCCTAGCCTCTATATAGGCCTCATACATGCAATACCATGGATCATTACGATGGTTCCCTCATACCATCCACTAATACCATGGGCCCATTACATTATTACTAACTACTTGTGGTCCCTTACATGATATCGGTTAACCACCTTATTTATTACTATGGCCCATCTCATTATTACATTATTATCTTGGTACCTCCCTTGGTACCCCTATATTACCGCCCCTAGTACTAGTAACATTCCACCCCCCTT